>OMNN01097362.1:0-11485 GCA_900302755.1 Chromis chromis
ATTTACTTATTTATTTTTGTGCACATATATGTATACACACACAATTCCTTCTCAGTTTCTATAATAATTGGCTGCAAATGTTAATGTGAACCAAGAAACTGCGACCAACACATATGACCTCAATAAAAAGTATGGAAGAAGAAGAAAATGTGTTTATACGTTCTCGGTGAAATAATCAATAAAATTTTAGCTTAAATGCTGAATGAAACGGGAGAAATTGTTAATTTAACCTGATATATTTAGTATGTTTACATGTTCCAAAGGAGTTGACAGTATTAGTGTTGATTTACTAATTGGATCAGGCTTTAAAGTGTTTTACTTTTGCTGACTTCTTTGATTTTCTGCAACAACAGGCATTTGAGGAGTAACAATGACAGCATTAAAAATGGAAACCATTTAAAAAGAACAACAAGGAGGAAGTTTAGTGTCCTAACTCATTAAAAACAGATCATTAGGCCTTAAATAATTGGCCTCGTCTTTCTCAGAAAACATCTCTGGAGCACTGGGCTTATGTATAGTGAGAGAGAACAGAAGTACCTATTGAGAGGAGCTGAGCATGACACACTTCAAAGGTGAGTGACGGAGGGATTCTGAGAGAATAAAGGGGATAAACAAGGACAAACAGACAAAGATCTTTGTCAGGGTCACGTGTTGTTTGCCAGGTCATGCTTTTCCTGTCCTTTGCCCGTCTGGTCTGTTATCAAAGAGAGCCTCAGCTTTGTCAGCTGACTACAGATGGCCATGTGCTGATCCCTGCAACCTCCAATCAAACCATGTGATGGCTGTATGCACCCCAGAACCACAGTCAGCTGGACATCTTCCAATACAAGAGAACTTTATTTATCCCCTTCAAACAGCTGAGCTCAAGTCAAAGGCAACTCTTCTGACCGGGACACCTCAGGTCAATTTCTTATCAGGAGACCGTAAATAATTGACCAAAAATATGAGCAATATTGGGTTTTACACTCGGCTCTATCATTTTTCGGAAAACTTCAGAGCCACATAGATTGTTGAAGCAAACACTCCTGTAAGATATGTACTTCAAAGCTTTACCTCACTGTCATCCTATTAAGTTTCATAGCCCCGGTATCCAATTGACACACGTCATGTTTAGACTTAAGTCACCTCCTATCAATGTGACCTGAACAATGTCAATACTATTTATAGACAAGTTCCATTTAGGCAACATTTGTTGGCTCTGAGATCCTGGACCTGCTATTCCTCAACAGGATAATATAGTTTAATTAGGATTCAATAGCATCTAAACATCAGCTTCACTTCATGCAAGTTTTTACTATTGACACATACATCGATCAGCTACAACATTATGAACATTGATCATATTGGTACTATGTGGTGTTCTGCTGGAAAACCTTGGATTTTAACATCCGTGTTGATGAGACTTAGACACCCAAATAAACATTGTCCCAGAACAAGCACACTCCCTCATGCAAATGCAAATCCCAAATGCCACTGGCCCACCCCCACAGGAAAATGCACCCCACCACATGGCAAAAACATCAAACAATCAGAAACATCTTGAGGAACATGACAATCGATGATGATGAGATGTTGATTTGACCTCCAAACTTCATAGACCCCATTCTGAACAAGCATCAGCAGGATGTTGTGGAACAAGGCCCCACTGCACAAGCCAGAGTACCCAAAGGATCCACTGCCAACGTCCTGGTGCCAGACCCCATAGGACGCCCTGAGAGGTCCTCTTGTCCATGCCCAATGGTTCAGAGCATTTTTGACTACATAAGGGAGACCAACACAATATTAGGCAGGTGCTCATAATGTTATGCCTGATCTGTGTATTTTCAGCCTATAAAAGTAGTAAATTTTAAGTACAAAGATACTGTAATCAGATAATAAAATGAGCACAGTTAGTATATTTGTTGGAATTCCTGCAGGTCACTAAAGCCCTCAGAAACTTTAAATATAAAGTCATGGCTGATAATGAGCTGTCTGTCATTTCTTTACGATTCCTGTCTTGTGATGTTGCACCAGAATTTTGCAAGCTAAATTAAATTCTAATTTTCAAAGAAGTCTAAATGTTTTTCTATTGTTTTGCAGGCGCGCTGCTTTATGATCTGTGTATGAAAGTGTAGTCCATCCTCCAACATCAAATTTTATTTAATCTATCACCAACTACAAGTCAACTGATACAGAAAACACTAAACATGATAAACAAAGTCTGCAGAAGGGAATGGAGGATTTTTTTTTTTAAATGCATGCATGGTTTGTAGCAAAATTATTACAAGTCCTTTTTTTATAAAATGACCAACACAGTATTATCACCTAATGATCCAGAGAAACCATTTCCTGACTGAATTGAGCGTAACACACCAGCTTTCCCACATTTCACTCCTCCAAATGTGAAGAAAATCCATCTCTTACAAGTGGATTTGGAGGAGATGACCAGGGATCCTTTACAGCCCTCGATATCCAATAATACACTGTTCACAGGTGAAGTCACCTCCCGTGGATGACGAGTGGAGTACAATAGCTTTACGTCAAGTGGGGAATATCTATCAGAACCGATGACCAAATGTGACTAGAAATAAGATGAGCATTTTGATCTCCTGCCAGTCCATATTGCTGTTAATTCCCACTTGACAGAATGAAATGCCTCACACACATTAGGAAATAGATGCCTCAATCAGAACACGAGGCGATCCTCATCAGCTCACACAGTTGGTAAATATGACAGAGCTATGTCAAATAGCTCAGATGAAGAAGGGAAGAGTAGACCTTGAACAAGTCTGTTGAAAAGGAAATGGTTTGCTTTTGTTGGCAGCCTGGATGTATTGTTCATCTCAAGGCTTTGCAGGAAAATACAGCTTGATTCATTTGACGCACTGTTTTCCAGTGATGAGTGTGTGTTCGTGTGTCAGGCGTTGAATCAATCTGTTATCAGTGGTTCCTCAGAGCAATGTCCTGCTCATAAACTTCCCAATATGAACCCCAGAACTCAGGTGATTTATGTGTTGTTGTGGTAAAGTTCATGAAATCGGGAAAAAAATGGACGACCAGTGTTTTCTTTAGTTTTTCTTGGTCCACTGAGCAGCACTACTGCAACATGAGACTTCCTCTGTGTGTGCGTGAAAGAACAAATTCAAAGCTGTCTTGTTTTTTTATGCTGCTATGCTGCGCCGGCAGACTGCAAAACAGAATTTGACCTATGAAATGTCCTTTTTAATCGGAGGTAATTGACACAATTAGACCCTCATCATAACTGCATATGCCCTTGCCAACCGTGCAGAAGCCCTGCAGTGCTGAGCCTCCATGGCTTCCTCCGCTTATTGGCAAAAGTAAATGCTTACAACGAGAACGAGCTACCAGGTCTTTAACCCATAAACTGATCATTCTGACAGAGTAAAAGATGTTGGGCAGATTGTGTCTCATGAAACACTATTTGAATCACTCAGCGAACTTCTGTAACTCATCTGTAGTCTTCCTGCATGTAAGAAAAAAAAAGTGCACTTCTTCTCTCCGAGCCTCCCTGCTTTGTCAGCCTCCCACAGTTATGTGAGAACTTTGTGCCACTGGATGGTTCAATTAATATACAGTAACCAGTTTCTTCTTTTAGCCCCTCCATTCTCCTCCCTCCCCTGCTGAGGGGAAAAATGTGTCTCATTCCAATTTAATGCATGGCCAATTCCCACCTCGACAGAGCAGTAATTAAAATCCACACGCAAAGCCCCATTCATCAGTGGAGATGACAGAGAGAGAGAAAGAGGGAGAAGAGGTGGGGGACAGGGGGCTCCGTCGCTTTACCCACGAATTTAGGAATCCAAACTAGCTTGTGAAGAGTGAAAACGGGAGGGAGTGAGGAGTTGAGGCTGATTCCTCCAGACATCTGATATGTGTTGTTTTGAGTTTTCAGATCTGTACTCATTCCTTAAACTGAAGTGTGTTTGTGGGTTCAAATACTGTATATGCAATATAGAGAGATTATATTATATACAGTATATCATGCAGTGTTATATCTATATCTACCTATATGCATGTATAGATATACATATAAATGTA
This sequence comes from Chromis chromis, assembly GCA_900302755.1. Classification (NCBI taxonomy): domain Eukaryota; kingdom Metazoa; phylum Chordata; class Actinopteri; family Pomacentridae; genus Chromis; species Chromis chromis. The sequence continues at coordinate 4,039 of OMNN01097362.1, forward strand.
TATATGGCTGTCATATTCCTCTGAGTAATTGCAGCTCTCTCTGCTACCTGCAGTGTTATCATCTCATTACCATAGCACCCACCAGCTTCAAGCTCCGCCCTTCATATTAGTAATTTCTCCCCTCCCTTATTACAGATCCCCCCACCTTTTGCACCCCGATGGCAGATTTTCTGTTTTGACAGAAGCCCCGCCGCGCTCTCTTGGCTTCGCACACACACACACACACACACCACAACACAACACAAACACTGCATGACCATGACCCCTCGGAGAGACCTGTGCATATCCACAATGTCCTTCAGGGCTGCAGGGACACCAGAGGGGCTCTGGGAGGCTCACGGGTGTGTGTGTCATTGTTTGCTGTCTGTGATTACGCGTGTTGCCACCCAGCAGCTGTTTGCATGTTTTATCCCGCTGTCCATCTACACACGGACGGGGCCTGCGTCTGGCGCCTCAGTGACATCACATCAGTCTCGGGCTCAGTTAAAATATCAAAAAATGTGACAAGAAAAAGAAATTAACCCAGTCAGGATGTTTGCTGTGCCATTGTTTACATGCATGAAATCATACAGCAGGATTGCAGTTTTTCAAGAGGATTTAAAGCACACAAAAAAGGGTATGATGTATGCACATCACCATTTTAATCTGCATCAGTTTTGTTTTATATATGCCATAACAAGCATCATCTTTCTCTTTGCAGCCTCTCCAGTCCCAATGGTGGTGGCATATGTCCAAGGCTTCTACCACCCCCCCTCAAAACCCCAACCTTCTCTCTGTCTGCCTTTTTTTCTCTGTATCCAGCAGTGGACTGCACTTGAGCTTGAATGGCCAGAGCAGGACAGGCAGCTGCCGGAGCACCAGAGAGAGGGAGAGAGAGAGAGAAGGAGAGGGGGGTGACGGCGGGGTTGGAGTTGAGGGGGGGGCCGCACAGATTTTAATGAGATGCACAGTGTCAATGGCCACTCTCTCTGAAGAGGGCAAGAAGAAAAGGGTGCTCTCTCTTTCTCCCCACTCCCCTCTCTCCTCTGTGCCCCCTTCCTCCAGCTCTCCCTCTCTCTCTCTGCCTCTCCTGCCCTCCTCCCCAGCTGGCGAGGAGGCTTTTGTTAGGCGCCAGATGATACCCCAGATGCCCCAGCCCAGCCGCCCCTTTCAGCTACATTCACCAGCCTCCCTCTCGGGTCAGAGGTCACCACCGGGCATCTGAATGGGTCTCCGTGGCAACAGTGGCCATGGCGGTTGAGAGAGTGGCAGAGGCTTTTTTTTGTTGCCGACCGGTTGCCATGGACAGTGCCTAATTAATCTGATTCAGCTCCAGTGGGGAAAACTGAAGTATGATTTTGGGCCGAAAATCTGTCATTTATCGTTTAAAGTTGTCACACAGCAAGATTGGCAAAGACATTTTAGTTGTTGTTATTGGATGTGGAAATGAGTTTAGATTGTAGCATCTAAAAGGAAAGCATATCTTAAACTCAGAACAACAACAGGAATAGTTGGTAATGTTTTTGTAGAAGCAATGCACATTTCATTCAGCTCATTTTTGAGGATGTTACTGTGCTGATGTTCCTGCAGTTTGGCGCTGCTTCAGCCCTCTGCTGGGCAAACACACAACTGCACGATGCATCAGCCAATAAACTGTGGGAAACCTTAACGCACATCAAAGTCCCATTTTAATATTTGGAGAAATGTTGTGTAATGCTGATTAACTTTGCTTGTCCTGGCTTGTATTTTTGATGCCGACAAATCCAGTGATTTTATTTCAAACTGAAATGCTCTAGGATATTGGATTGGAAAAATAGGGATAATATACCATAAGGAAAATAAGATACAGAGTGATTGTGCTCAAAAAGTTTCTGTTTCTTTATTACTTCTGTTCATGCGAAGCTGTTTTTTATTACGTAGCACACCTGGAATGAATCTTGTAGGTCAAATGTAAAGTGTACAAAGTCAATCTAGTGACAGAAAGCACTTTTAAAGTGAGTCAGCAACAAAGAAGCAGAACCGGAGGTGGAGAGGCAACAAGGTAAGAGGTAGAAGGGTGGTGAGGTGACAGCAGAGAGGGAGGAAACAAAGAGTTAAGAGGGCAAAGGCTGAAAATGCTATTTTTACACCCAAAGAGCGGTGACGTTTTCTGAATGCAAACAAGTGCTGCCATGATGTTCCTCAGAAATGGAGCTTTAGGAGAGCTATTTTTTCCATTTAACCTTTGTTTAACTGAGCAAAAACAATTTCTGACTTACAAGACCCAGCAAGAAGACACCTCTGGAGGGAACAAAGACATAAAATAAGCAAAACTAATTAACTGTGGTGATATCTTCTTGACTGAAAAGGGAGGCACAAGTTTCCATCCTGAGCTCTCTCAGTGCAGGTGTGGCATATCCCTCATGTATGAAAGTGCAAGGCCAAACTTTGGTAAATGAGGTCAGTGTCGACTTGAGCACAAAGAAACCTCAATGTTTACATATCATTAATGTTTTCTTCTTTAAAATTGCAAGAATTTTATTTACAGCCTTTGTGCCTGAAATGTGCCGGCTTTCCTCGGGCCCTGACTCGGGTGTCTTGGCTCCCTCTCCTCCTCACAGCCTCTGTTGGTCACGCTGTCCAAACAGATCAAAGGTCACACGATAAGGAGAGGGCGAACACTGGGGCCCATTCAGCAGCCCGACCAATAGCGTATAGCACGCGGGCATCGAGAAACAGGGAGAAAAAGACAGAAAGAAAGGAAAAAAGCGAGTGTTTTGGCCCCAGTGTGTGTCTTGACAAGCCCTCAGTGAGTTCTGGGAAAGTCCTTTCTGTAAAGCTAGCCATAGAGGTCCTTTTCTAAACATCGATTTGTTATGCTAATACAGTATTTTGCGTTGAATACAGTGAAATATATCATTTTGATGGATTTAGCTCTCCTGTTGGGACGACAAGTACTCGTGTGTGTCCTCTGTGTGTGCATACATGTGTTTGCATGTTCAAATGTACCATGTTTGTCCCCCACTGGCTTTTAGCTTGCAGGTAAACAGTGACTCTGTTGCTGGTTGAGCCTGTAGCACTGACCGCTCCCTTACATGACATCAGATAACACGACTCACCAACAGTGGTGACGGTGCAAAGGAGAAGTTGATCTCTGACCACATGCAACCAATTCTTGTTTCCTTCTTACAGATAATCAAACATATTTACACTAAACTGAGACAGTCAATGCAATAAATCTCACCTTCATTAAAGGTCAAATATTCCATGTTTTAGATCTGTTTTAGATTAATTCAACTTTTTTTTGCACCTATTTAAAAATATGCATGTTTACCCATCTTGTATGATCACATTTGACGAGAAAATAGATTTAATATTAGCTTATTCTTTGTAAATGGTGCCTTAATATATATGTAAATTATAACATGATGTTTCATTAGACCAGCTATCCAACATGGGAAACATTTAAGAGAAAGAGCTGCTCCTTGTTTGTATAGACATCCATGATATGAGCCAAGCTACGCTAACACGATGGAGGCATCTAAAAGTTTATCTGATTAGGTGTCGTAAAGTTTTACCCTCGACTGAACTTTTAAAAGACTATATCTGTTCCTCTTATCGCATTTCTTGATCTCATTTGTGGTCACGGCCGCTTTGCAAACACAGAAAATGCTGCCTCATGACTCAGATTTATTGGACGTGTCAATGATGTGAGATTAAGAGAAGCCCAACTATGGCAGCGAAGACGAGGGGGACAGCCTGACCTTTATGTGCCACCAGTTGTTTCCCCTTCTCCCACTAAAAAAAACACATCAACGCTTCCATTCAGGGCACGGCGGCCACTATTCCTGATTAGCTCCAGCATCTCATCAATAGGCCTGACTGTCTGCTCTGGCCTTTGGACAAATAGCCCTTTCTACTCAACTTCACTCCTCGCAGCTCTAATGGCTGGAACAGTTCAGAGAAGAGTTAATTATTGCACAGCACATGGTGGGCACACAGGACCACGGCTGCACCCAGTTCGAGAAGCATGAATGTGTCACAAGACTTCCTGCAGCGTAATACATGTGATGACCGAGGACATGTGGAGCCGCAGTGTGTGTTTGTGTACAGAGATAAGGAGAGAGTCTTTCTGTTGACAGATTTCCCAAATTAGAAGGTTATCTAACATCTCAGTATGCAGATGCAGGATAATTACTAACATGTTCAAATATCAAACACTCCAACTCACAAACCACCCAGAGACAGTCAGAATCGATACAGCATGTGTTTGTACACAGTGTGAAATCAGGAACTTTATTTTCTGCTCCTTTAAAGCTCTCAGCGTCGTTTTCTTAATGGTTTAATTAGCTGGAAATGTCAGAGTCAGGTTAAACACAGCAAGGCACTGGTATATTTATCTCTCTATTATGTGTAATTATGTCTCTCTCTCTTCATTAAGCTTATTTTTATTCATATTGCTGTGTGTTGTTGTTGATATCCTGGATGCACAATTCATTTAAACCGTGGAGGATACATCAGGAGGGAGGTCTATTACTCTTCTAGTAAATTCTGAGCATCAAACACTTAATATCCTGCATTCTGGTGAGTTTTTAGCCACTGATTTGTGTATTTTTGGCATCAATTAATAATTAAAATGTCTTTATCTACATAAAGGACAAGACAATTCAGGGAATAATTTGAATTATAATGCAATAGAAATGCATTAAGGTGCTCAGAAATTCTGTATTCCTTTCACATATTTATTCTCCTGTAGATCAACTTTTCACAATTTATATATATCCCTGCTGAGTGACCATATGTATGATTAACTCTTATGTCTTCTTTTGTGTCTTTGTTTTGGGGCGGTAACATCTTGTAAATGTGCATGTGGCATCTTTTAGCATAAATTACATCACCTGAATCATTCTATAAACCTCTAGACTTTAACAGCTCATGTTCAGAACTTTCTGCACATTCAGAACACATCAGAACACATATATGTGTTTCGATACGCTGAAGGAAAAAGGCATTATTGCTGCTGTGAGTAAATATTACAGGGATTTTGCAACATAAAAGTCCTTAGGCTTTTTGTGTCGTTTGAAATACTAAAGTTTTTTTTTCCCAGTTGTACAATTTGTGTTTCTATTCTGGTCTATTTTACTCTTCTAAATGTTTGTTTTCGTCTTTTAAATTTTTATTTTTAATAATGACAGAATATAAGAAAAATTTGTGGTGTGTCATTTAGGAAAATACTTTGAATGACACCAGAGTTTTGCCAATCAAACTTTACTTAAACTCAATGTTGGGATAACAAGTTAGAAAGTAACACTTCACTGTAATCACATTACATTTGTCTTTAACGCAGTAATGGAACACATTCAAGTCACTAATTAGCTACAGTGGCTACTTTTATTCTGAGTATAGTTGTACAATTATGTCAAATACTTTAACATGGTAGTATATTGTACTCAGTTGCTCTTAGACATGAAACGAAGCTTTGTTCTCTGCACATCATTTTTCTGTGAAATGTTCTTTGGTTTGTTTTCACCAACTTTGCTGTTGGGGTACTACTTTATAAAAGAGCATAAAAGAAAGATCTTGTGTAAATCCTCTTTATGAGGACAGAAAGATTTACTGATATGTGAGCATATGGAAGGTTTAACGCTATCTTGTTTACTGGCAGTTATGTGCCAGTGATCCTCCGGCAATCATATGGAGTAAATCAAAAGTAATGTGACAAGTAGAGCGATGAATTATTTTCTCCAGAGAGTCAATAAGAAAAGTAATGCATCAGTCTTTAAAAAAAGAGACCAGTAATGTGAAATACATTAGTTTATTTGAGTAGAAGCCCCAACACAAGCTTTAAAGTTACATCTCTTCGGTTGTACTTGCTCACACCAGTGCAAAATGTCCAGTCTGCTGTATACACAAAAACATCTTGATATTGAAACTCTGGGATTAGATCAGTACACCTGCCGGACCACAGGGGAGTAGCCATGACAGCCAGTGATCTGATCTCATCAAAAATACATCAAGGTGTTCCCCCTCCAGACATCTGTATGCAATGAAATATTAACCAAATAGGTGTCGAGGATGCACCCTCATGCGACCATCGGCACCTTTTTCCTTTAATTAAATATGTGGGCTTTTGATTAAAACTGCTGGTATATCAGCCGTGAAAACTAAAAGCAGCAGCAGCCCACTGTGCTGTCAGGGGATCGCTATCAATCTCTCTTTGCAACTCTCTCCGTCCCTTACTGATTGTTTGGCCTCCAGTGTGTTGACTCGAGCTGCGTCGGCTTTTTCATCGCCCTCCTCTGCTGATGCATCCAACAGCCCACATCCCCCAAACACACTTTAAGTTATATATAGATGCTGCACTGATAAATGAGTGATTCACACATGATTGTAAAGCTTCAGTCTCCTAACAAGGACTTTTGAGCTTTTCAACTTCATCTTTCAAAGCAGTTATTGAACAAATGCTCGAGTTGTGTTCAAAAGGCTGAATGAGTTCGTCTCTCTGGGACTCCCAGCTGCTGCCGTGCATAATTATCACACCTATGAAACTAAAGTGAAACCTGCCAATTTGCAACACCTTTCGGGCTGGTCTGTTTTATAGCACTCCTTTTTGCCAGCATCGGTGTGTTTAAAATAACCCGTTTTGACAGAGTATTTCACAAGGCCGTATTTCAAGTCCATGTTTCACAGCAGCACAAACAGGAAAATACATGTTAGCCTGCATTTAAAGTGATGCTGCTGTCAGAAGGTGAGATCTTTAAAAGCAGAGCCTGTCAGTGCATCTTTAAATGCTTCAAGGCCCGCTCAAGGTCACTCTTATTATTTGAGAGGAAAACATTGTGACAGCTGTAATGACTGAGCTTCCTGGTTTCCTGGCAGTTCTCTTTCTAGTCTTTCACAACTTGTACACATTCACAGCCATCCTCAAAACATGAGGATGAATGCTGTCATAGCTGATTTGGCTTCATATTAGGTATAAATGTAGTTTTTTTGTTGTTGAATGAATTAAAACAGGCACCAAAGTGCTTGGAGACATTAAATTTTTCACCAAGTGCTGCCCTCTGGTGGATGTAAATGTAATGTAATTCTAACATAAGGCATCTGCTACATGATATTACAGAAAAGAAATACCCAAATGATCTAAATTTCACCGGCTTCATCTCCACTTTGCCTAAAAAAAACTTTACTCAACTCTTACCTTTGTTTCAAGAAAGGACAATAAGATGACGAGAAGTCATTATGTCATTGTCATAAAATAAAATCCCAATAAACTAATATTTTTTAAAGTCATCACCACAGATTTTTTAGACATATCGATGGTCCGGAGATGTCAATGTACAGCAAGAACAAAACAAACAAACAAAAAAAGAGCTAATAATCCATATGTTTCCACCCAACTATGTTTAAAATGGTTTCTGGAGAGGTTAAATGGTCCTGACTGCTAATGAATAATATAATAATGCATCCTTTATATACTAGTATATTAGGT
>OMNN01097363.1:2574-22560 GCA_900302755.1 Chromis chromis
AAGGTGGGGGGGTTGGGAGGGGGGATGAGCAGCTTATAATCAGGTGATTTCTTTGCTGTAAATTTAATTGGTTTTAGCAGCAGTGCAAAGAAAACGTTAAGGTTGGCTTGCTGCACCATGTGCGCAGAGACAGCTGCTCTGATGGGCAGGAGGTAGGAGGGAGCAAAGTGAACATACTGCTAAACAGATTATCTTAAAAACCAGCCAGGTTGATGAACAGCATACTGTTATCCTGGCAAACGCAGAGATGCAGATGGATGGAGGGACATGGAGGCACTTGCACCACGCTCTGTGGAACATTCACCTCTGAAACCCACGCAAATGACAGATTCCTGCCTGGTGATGTCGACTTCGTGTTGATTCACGGGTCAGAGATTGTTAAAAATGGACCCATAAGTCCGCATGTTCAGCCAATACTACTTTTTCTGGTATCACCTCCTGTCTGTCTCCTCACCACATTCCTTACACTTTAAATTTGCTTTCTGAGACTGGAATGCACATGTAATTAAATCACAGATGTTTTTAGCTTGTTTGTTTAATTATGATTCCCTCACAGCCATACTAGAAACTGAAACTCGGACAATTACTCGACAGACTTCTAATGTAACTCAGCATGTGCAGTCTCATGTGGCAGTTGTAAGGCTCGAGGATCAAAAAAACTGCAAAAACACATCTGGTTCCGTTGCGAAGCAGAAATAAAATCACCGGGCTAAATTCAAATGTGACTGTACTTTAACGCCCAACAGCTGCTCTGTGCAATTTGTCTTGGCAGTTGCTGACCATTGATCTAGTGAATTATTGACAGTTTTGTCAGTGGCTCATTGCTTCTTTAAATGTTTCTTACTGGTGCTTATTAACAAAGTAGATAAAGCAGATTTGCAACATTTGCAATTTCCTTATAACCACATATTCACTTCTATTATAATTACATATATAAAGGGAGTGGGGGGTCGCTCAGTCCAGTGAAGGTCTGGTATTTGCTCGACTGGTTTCCTCCATTAAGATGTCTATTTGTCACCTTAAGGCCAGAAGTCAAATCACGCACTCCTCCAAGAATTAGTTTCACTGATTGATCTGCTACCTGAATGGATTATGCCATTCCTTCATTTCTGTCCAACAATACCCTCAATGCATGAGCCTAATGGTGTCATCAATGATGCGTCACAGACCGAGAAAAGAGGTGTAATAGGGTAATAGGCTTTGGCTATTCTTTACCCTTACCAAGGCTCCTCAAACTGAAATGTGGTATTTAGCTTCAGCTGTGTAAACAGTGAATAATACATAGCGATATATGCTACGTAATGCGACGGTGGTTAAGGCATTTTATGCAGCTAAGCTTTGTATGAATAATAGTGTAATCCGCTGCAATTATGGATAGATAGCTTATAATTAGCTCACTGTAATCCCTGCAGCTGTCTCCTTCTTAGTAGACTCAGCACTGTTTGGATCCAAATAGGAAGAAATGAGAGCAGTTAGGGATATGGATAACCTTTTTCTGGGAAGACGTTTATTTTTGGCGTCGCAGACTCAAATGAGAGAATGTCCTTCACAGTCTGTGGAGAGGAAGCGTCTTTTATGTCTCCATAGGCTGCGGGGAGAAAGACGACACATAGAGGAGAGAATCTGGGTTGAGTCGAGGTCAGTGTTAATTATCATTTGTGCTCCTCTCCCACACAACAAACCACTGGCTTCCACATCCCACCAAGGTTTTTTCGTCTAGCCACGGTTGACTTCCATTTTCTTAATTTCTATTCACAGTCTCATATGGCAGCATGTGTCCAAATTAATTGGTTTGTTTGTTGGACGCCAGGTTTTCTTCCGCTCTGCTTGACGTAAATTTGCAGCTGCTTGGGGGGTTTGAATGGAAAGTGGGAGGTCAACATACCTTCATGGCAGCCTTACAGTAGTTTACAAGGAACAGCGAGCTTTACTGGGAATGAAACCCTTGATTAGACCCAGTAGGTGTCTCTGCTGAAGGTAGCCCATGTTTAAGAACATCCATTGAAGCGTACTGACTAACATACAGGGGCTGTTAAAGTCCTGGTGTTCGGGAGCTTGTAGATCTGCTCAGAAACCAAATGGGAGTGACGGGGAAGGCTATTAAACATGGCAGACCGTGTATACTGTAAACAATGTACAACACATTCCCCGCTGTGTGTTCATGAGAGTGTGAAGCTTCCTCCACTTTTCCCTCCCAGCGGCAATTTGGTACCAGACTCATCGAGCAGTGCTGTTGCTGTTCACTCCACATAAATACTCAGGGAGGAAGCATTGATATCTACTACGGTTTCATGTGTGTGTGTATTCCCAGGAGAATTAAAATGGGGTGGAAAAAGGAACATTTCTCTAAATAACCACTTTCAACTACTTCTGCTTTTTATTTTTTATCAAATGGCTTCAAATTACAAAAAGCATTCACTCACTTTTCTATAGTGGTTGTCAGGTTCTGAGAGATTTCTATTACTACCACATGGCTATGGAAGCCAACAGAATGTTGATTGTGGAATACTACATACAAAATTCAAGAACAATGTATCTTTTCGGAAAGAGTGTCTCCATTGCTTTGTATTATCTGGAGAACTTCTGAGTGTTGCTTTGTTCCTTGTAAGACTCAGTTCTTCTGAGTTCCTTCTAAGACTCAGTTCTACTGTTGAGGGATTGTTTCACCAAAATCATAAAATATACAAAACGTTACTCTGTGCTGAAACCGCCATTGGGATTGATGCAAAAATCTGAGCTGGACATCTCAAAACAGGACTGTATAAAACCAAAAACCAAAACTATCTGCATGGACAGGCTCCACAGTAAGTGAGAAGATATCTTTGCTTTGAATTGGATCGACTGCATCTTGAATTCACATTGATGAATTGCAGCTGAAATGGATAAAACGCAAACCTACAACTGACCCAGTCCAGCAGAAGCACCGTTCATTCTGCACAATATCTCCTGAAGAAACACGATTCAATTAGCTCAAACTAGGAGGGTGTGTGATCTGCGGAGTCAAAGGGCTAAGCAAACAGATGGGATTTCATACATATCTGCACGTAAACGATGGATATTCTCATCCTTTGCCCTCTCCCCTAGTTCTTCCTCTCCATCCCTCCCTGCTATCCAACACTGCCTCCATCCCCCATGGCAATGTGAGGCGGGCAACAGTATCCGCTCTATTACAGAACCTCCAGAGATATCTGCCTTCTCAGCATGCAGCAGGGCTAGAGACTGCGAAACACACACGCACACATGGTGCACACACATACACACACACAGTGGATAGCTTGGGTCTGAGATAATCAATGCTAACAGAGCAGCGGCAGATAGAGAAGGTGGGGAGAGGCAGACTCAAGGCCGCGTTCTACTCAAACAAGCAAAACCCAGAAAGAAAATACGGAATATGAGCGCCCAGATCAAAAAATATTTCACATGAATTCTTCAGACTCTATCATTTATTTATTGTAACAGCTTATCAAAATAATAGCACATGTGGGAAAAGTGCATTTGAGATAAACAACATGTGGACGCAAAGGGAAAATAAGAAGACAAAACTGCAAGTAAATATAATCCAAAAATAAATGCACGTAAAGAATGTATGAAAACCTCCAATTAAGTCGGAAGTGATGTCTCAGTTTTTTCTTTGCTTCTAGAGGTGCACATGCTGAAAGAAATGTATGCCAACAACAACGCCACATGGCTTCGGCACGGTCTATTTATAAATGGCACTTTGTGTGTGCGAGAGAGAGAGGAAGGGTGACACCAAGGATATAAGACATCAGACTGACAGCACTCCTACATCACACTTGCTGTCTCCGCACACGCTGTCAACAAACCTCAAGGAAAAACTGACAAGAAGTGCAGGTGTCCAATGGCTATTAGTGTAAAAACTTCCTCATCTGTCAGTGGAGGGAACCAGTTAGTGAACCAGCTGTCAATTAAGCAACCACTCATCTCAAGAAGGTTCTCACACTCAAAAAGTACAGAGTGGGCGAAAAAGAAGTGTGTGTGTGTGTGTGTGTGTGTGTGTGTCTGTCTGTGGTGGGTGGTTGTGTTTATAGTCTGTCGACATTTCGGTGCGAGACCTTTAGCGAGACATTTCCGCACGGCATAGATGACAAACACGTATTTTGGTAAAGGCCCATAAGAAAAGAAAAGAGCTGTTCCAAAATGGCAGCAGGCAATAAAACAGAAAAGGTGAATTTTGTGTGCAGGAATCTTCACTTGTTTGTCATGAGTGTCTTGGTAGGGATTCTCAGCTTTCCATGAACCATGATTTAGCCGATCTGATATCTATTTGACAAACTGCGACCAACAAGCGGTGACGCTGCTGAACAACACAAAACTTACACAGACATATACAGTACCAGTCAAAAGTTTGGACACACCTTCTCAGTCAATGGTTTTTATTGATTTTAATTAAGACATCAAAACTATGAAAGAACACATTATGGAATTATGTAGTAATTCCGTAAGACCTTCAATGTCTTAAAGTAATGATGGACTGTCATTTCTCTTTACTGAGTTGAGTGATTCTTGCTGTACTATGGATTACAACAGTAGTCAAACAGGGCTATCCATTGTGTACTAACCCTACCTCTGCACAACACAACTGGTGGTCTCAAACTCATTAAGAAGGCCAGTAATTCCACAAATTGACTCCTGACAAGGCACACCTGTTAATTCAAAACCATTCCAGGAGACTACCTCATGAAGGTGATTGAGAGAATGCCAACAGTGTGCAACGCAGGCACCCTGATAGCCTAACGGTTATGTTGTGTGACCCAAGTGCAGAGGCGTAGTGGCTGTCCCGGGTTCGATTCTGATTGCGTTTACCGCATGTCCTTCCCCACTCTCACCCATTTCCGACTCTATCCACTGTCCTATCCAATAAAGGCATGAAAGGCCAAAAAATATATTTTTAAAAAGAATGTGCAACGCTGTCATCAAAGCAAAAAGTGGCTGCTTTAAAGAATCTAAAATATAAAACATACTCTAGTTTGTCCAAACTTTTGACTGGTACTGTATGTAAAATTTAAATTTTTTAAGCCCATTGCTCTATTTTAAATGCCAAAAATCCATTTGCAGAATAGCCAGTACCCGATCAATCCAATTATCTGTCCTGCCATGAATCCTGGCTCACTTTGCTTGCTCAAAATGAATTCAGCGAGCCTATAATTAGCCAGCTCAGCTTGGAGGCCACTGGGATAACATATAGGGAATGGAGCCTGGAAAAATATGTGCTTCTTATTGGTCTGTGAATCTTTCATGAGAAGATGCAAAAACCTGCCAGGAGGAGGTCTGCTCGCGGTCAATAAACTAGATGAAAATCAGACTTGGTTGCACCACGAGGCGCATTCAGACCCGAAATACACCAAATGCATGGTGAGATCTGACACAATATGCATCTCAATGAAACAGTAAAACTACCAAATAGCACCAGTCAGCCATTTCTTTATTAAAACATGGGTTCTTCAGGATAACCTTATCTAGGTGGTACTATCTCTTTTCTTTCATTTAATCAACTGTGCTGCTTAATTATAATTCAACTATTAATTAAAGCAGGAAGGACATGTTAAGATTCAGTGCCACTGAAGTGTACAATCACCACATAAGCTCCAAAGGAAACAAACGTTTTTCATGGGTATGAACTGTCTCACTGGAAAAATTTAAATATACGTGGTAGTTATGGTTAAAAGCAAACCACATAAGCACTCCGCAGCCGAGGCAATTTGCGCATTAGTGTGGGAGAGCACACCTGTCATTCATCTGCTGCTATACATAATGTGGCTCTAGGAAAGGCTGGTGCCATCAAGCACAGAGCGTATAAAGCTGCTTTTAATCATGTCGGCTTTGCAGATATTGATGTTCCATACTATTATTTCATGTTAGTACAAAAGCAAAGCTTCCTTGGAGAATCTTCGCTGCATTTCTTTTCAGTCATGCCGTGCATTTAATAATACAAACATCTGACCACTGATTCGACTCATCCGCAATATTGCAATATATAATGCAATGCAATATTACAAGTTTAATTATCAACATGCCAATGCAACTCCAATTAAAATACTAAAAAAGAACTGACATGCAGCTGTGTGTCCCTGTAGTGGATGATAGGTAAGAAAAATATAATGCATTTTGATTAATTATTGCCACAGACTAGTGGTATGATGCCAACAATATTAAAGTTCCTCTCCAGTTATTGATTTAACCCCTAAAATCTCTTTTTTCTTTCTCTGAAAATAATCCCTTTCTGCCTTCAACAATTTAGATGGAACTCTACACGGTTTCTTCCTCTAGAATGTGACAACATCTGAAGTCCCCACCTGTCTCCGCACTGCAGCTCAGCACACCAGCTAATCTACAGCTCTGCTCAAACACTGTGAAACTACTCAAGAATACACAATGACAAGTTGTCATATGGAAATAATTGAGGCATACGTGTCTAAAGAATAATAATGATGGTCTGAATTTGTGGTTTTGAGACTGTCATTGGTGCACTGCAGCTTCAAAGTGGAAATACTCGGCCATGGTGTTGACCTCTTATTTCGCTCATTGTGTGTCTTCCAGCTTATAAAAAAACACTGTATGAACATGTTAACAAGGTAAAAAAAAAAAAAAGATTTTCAATTGCAGGGGTCTTTAAAATACTATTTAGACAAATGATGAACAAAAATAAGCATTCTCCCTATTATTTAAAGCCTTGTCACCTAAAAATTATGTTCCTGTACAACTAAACGACATTCTCAATTACATTTGTTTGTCAAGTATCACAATTACATTACAAATCAACATACACCGATCGGGCATAACATTATGACCACCTGCCTAATATTGTGTTGGTCCCCCTTATGTGGTCAAAAATGCTCTGAACCATCAGAACCAACAAGAGGACCTCTCAGGCTGTCCTGCGGGGTCTGGCACCAGGACGTTGGCAGTGGATCCTTTGGGTACTCTGGCTTGTGCAGTGGGGCCTCTGGCAATCAAACTTGTTCCACTGCATCCTGTTGATGCTTGATCAGAATGGGGTCTAGGAAGTCTGGAGGTCAAATCAACATCTTGGGCCATTTAATGTTCCTCTAGATGTTCCTGATTGTTTGATGTTGTTGCCATGTGGTGGGGTGCATTTTGGGATTTCCATTTGCATGAGGGAGTGTGCTTGTTCTGGGACAATGCTTATTTGGGTGTCTAAGTCTCTTCAACACGGATGCCAAAATCCAAGGTTTTCCATCAGAACACCACATAGTACCAATATGATCAATGTTATTCACTTCACCTGTCAGTGGTCATAATGTTGTGGCTGATATTCCCCATTTATGTTATCACTTTACTGTCAACATTAGATTGAGTGGGACTCATCATACCATACTAGCAACCCCGAAAATGTCGTAAAAAGGGTTACTTTCTAACCCAAACCAGATATTTTCCTAAACCTCATCAAATCATTTTGATGCTTTTACCTAACCAAACTTCTAACATGTAGTTAACAATATATGAGGGTCAGTTTTATCCCAAATATGATATTTGCATAAACTTAACCAAGTAGTTTTGCTGACTGAATCTATAGAAGCAGTCTAAAAATAATGGTCCCACATGGGGCGCAAACAGTCCTGTTACGAACTTATGCCTCTATCCCCTTAATGTAGGCTTTTCTAGCTCTTTGAAACTGGAAACATTTCTTTTAAAACTTAAATGGAAATGCATTTTAGCTGTATAGGAATTTATGTGAGGCAGGGTTGCTCTTTAAATCTCAAGGCAGCAGGACATAAGCGGTAAGACATGAGTTCCCATTCCCATAACAGGTGGTATTTGTCTTATCTCCTGCTCCCTGAGTGACACAGACAGTCAGCTGTTCAGCCCTCTGACCTCAGAGAGTGGGGAGGAGGCAGTACTGTCATCATTACTACGCCCAGAAAGCACCGCTACATAAGTGCAGTGAGTGATAGTAAAAGTCATGCACGACACTGATTGTCCTGACAGATGTATTGCTATCATTCCCTTACAATTCTTTAATGTGAAAGCGAGTTACTATAACAATAGATCATCTAACAGATAAGCTATAAATGTGCATTCGTCATGTATGTGTACATGCATGTGAAAGCGAATAAGGGAGGGAGGAAATATTTTCATTAGTATCATGCACATATTTCAATTTGACATCAAAACCTTAAAAAAACATGCATTGTTCTTGAGAAACACAAGATATTATATTAAACCCCTCAAAAATTAATTTCAGTGGCATAATAGCATATTTTTCATGCTTGCTTGTGATAAATTGCCGGTAGATTGCTGTTATGAAAATGAGTTGAATCCTGACGTGCTTTGCATAACTCATATTAAATATATGGGTGGGGAAGAGACAGTGATTTATGTCCCGAATGCAGCATTAAAATATAGAAACAACACATTTTTTGCATAAAGGTCTGGATTCAATGCGCACGTGTGGAGCAGCATTTATATGTGTGTAAATGAATAAGTAGTCCCAGCGCTAAGGGCTATATCAGTCTGAAGATCCTTTTAATTATCTCCAGTCCCACTTCTGTGTCTCTTGGTTTTTCCGTTACCTCTCAGCTTTATCCTCTCCTTCAGCGCCGAGTTCCTCATTTCATGCTGTCTGTATTTGCTCCTTCTTTTGTTATATTTCTGCAATAGCCTTGGGAAGTCTGGGAGAAACAGTAAAGGGAATTTTCCACAGAGAAACGCACAGATTGAGAGAGGACGGCCAAACAGAGACGGGGGATTTATTGGCAGAGGGAGTCTGCATAATGAAATATTCTATCTTTTCATATTCTACGGCATTTGAAGATAACATATAGCTGAGAGACTTAATGGAATGGAAATGCTACCTGTAAGCATACACTCCGGTCGTGTTTGCAGATACTTGTGCTAGAGTGCTATATTGTAGTAGGCTCTCATTCATTTCATTGTCTCTGACTCGCATAATAAAACTGAGACCCTGAAAATTGGCCTTGATGACAGAGAGAAAAGGGGGAATTTAGTTTGTGGGTGTAGAAGTAAGATCCCAGCTCGGCAAACAGAGGACGCGAATGTGAGCTGTCATTACAACCATGCATAGCAACACAATTAATTGGAAAAATATTGAAATTGCCTATTTGAATTCTGCAGTGTAAACATCGCAAAACGCTGTTGATGTTCAAAAGATAAAAGGTTGGAAAAATCACAGCCCCTTAAAGCGGCAGACAGATCAGACGTGGGGTTTGGCATGGTATAATTATTTTCCAGGTGCCAAAAAATGGAACAAATTCAAAGAATTTTAAGCTTTTTGGACAGAATTGTACAGAAAAAAAAAAAAAGATAGAGCAGCATCAGCATGAAAACACACCTTTGTAATACTGGCTGTATAAAGGCAGACTGAGTACTGTCTGCTTGCATACAATTTGTATATACTGGAGTCTGTATGGCAATTTTATAATGGGGAACACATTACTGGTCATCAAAGCTTTCAGTGAGCAGCTTCAACGGGAGCAGCTCCTTCACAAACCTGTCTGCACATTTGAAAGTATTCCCACAGGAGAGAGAGGGGAAGCAATGCTCCAGAAGGAAGAGGAGGAGGAGGAGGAGGTAGAAAATGGCAGAAAATAGGGGATGCAGAACTGACAGCCAGGCAGGCAGGCAAAGGAATAGTTGTAGTGCCTTGGAACTGTTCATCTCATTATTCGGCTTTCCACTGAGAAACCACCCCCTCTTTCACTCTTTGTCCCCTATTTTTTGCTGCATGTTATAAATTACCACATCTGCAGCCTATTAGAGAAGATACCAGAATGTTTGGTTGTGGTGGGGGAAGCAGTATAGGAACAACGCTGCATAAAGAGTCTATCAGTTTGCTGCTGCACTAGCAAACTGCTCACATCTCCGGTTCCAAGTGTTTGCCACCGTTTCTCGGCAGTGTCGTTTTCTGTACTCAGCCGATACACGGTATTCTTGGTTTCTCAGATTGTTTCTTAGCATTGTCTGATTTGTCATTTTCCATCAGCCACATTAATTATGTATGGTGTTCCCTAATGCTCAAGTTTAGAATCAATATTTGTCGCTATATCATTTTCAGATGATGTTTTGCATTATCTCTCAAACCCAACAGTTTCAGCTTGTTGGCTGCATACTAACACTGATTTAATGAACCAGAATACACCTTGACTGCAGAAAACGGAGTGAAATATTTAGTAATATATAATATTTCAGTGATTCCTGTTGCTGAAATTGTAAAAGCTGGCTGTATCTTTTATATCTGTGTGTTCCATTGTGCCTTCGTCTGATTAGTGTCTCGATTTTGACAGCAGCAGTGAAATGAAAGCAGCTCCGTAGCAGATACAAAAGCAGGAGCTGAGCATTCGAGTCTGATGACATCTCGATTTTACTTTGTTGAGCAAAAAAAGTGAACGGTGATGAAAGGTTGTGTTTGTCGACAGCATATTGTTTTCATACACGTTAAAAAAAACAAAAAACAAACAATAAATAATGAGTCTGAATTTCCCCAGCACAGCAATTTGGCTGTCGGGTTATTCATTCGGAATATGTGATACTTGATTATAGTTGGCAGTGATAAAACAAAGTGTCCGCCCCTAGTAGATCCCATAAGAATTTTGATTAGCTTAATGATAGTCCAAAGAAGTTGGCATTTTAATCACAAACATTACCAAACAGTCATCAAACCACAATTACACATTGTGCCATCTGGGAGAGTGTGCATTTTTCATTTTCACACCCCGAAGGCACTGTCAGACTGAGATTTGTAATGTTTTTATAGAATTACACTTAACTTTTACTGGGTGTTATGATACAACACAAAGCTCGGGGAAAGCAGGCAGAGAAGCTTTGGCAGATGAAAACTGACATACGGTTGAAAATAAAAAGCGCAACCACCTTTGACCCCCGAGGAAGTCAGAATTAACCCCGAGTACAGATACAGCTGGTGCGTGCTGTTGACTGTGGCGTTGCAGAGTGACAGATAGAGGATGGATAACGCTAATATCGCAGCCAACGCACGGCCATTCCTCTTCTCTCGGTGACAGCGGGATTACTCAGCCATGCTGTAAGCCCTTAATACGTTCACACAGACACCATCACGAGTAAAATACAGGGCAACACGAGACAGGGCATGGTCTGTTGCAAGTTGCAACTTGATAATGGCTTTTCACTCTTAATTAATTTCAGTTGTTAGAAACACTTCTGCAGCTAAGCACATCAGGGCAGGTTATTTCTCCCTCCGGGAAGTTTCTTTTGCCGTGTTGCAAATCAGCAAACGAGTGAGTAAGATGCGTATGACATCAGGGTAACTTGACACAGCAAGTATGAGGTTTGTTTTATCGGAAATGGATCACATCTAGCTGCATTACTGCACTGAGGATGCAGGGAAATGCAACCGGCACCGAAGTTGGGGAAAGATTTAGTGTCATGGGACAATGGCAGAGGCACACAGAATCTTACAGGTCACATGGAAATCTGGAAAAGGCAAAAATAAGACAAAACTATGGTTACACAAAAAGCCAGAATTTGAATATGCAACCCTCCGCTTGTAGCTCTTTCCTCAACCCTCTCTGTCCTGAGCCCCTTCCACCAGATGAGTACAGACATATGCGCACACCATTCATTAGTCAAGTTAATTTGAGGATTCACAGGTGATTCAAACCCCAATTTCCTGAGTGCAAGACCTTCCTCTCACTCGTTGCACTACCACATCCTACTCTCTCTGCAGATTTTGCTGCTTTTTTCTTTACAATCTCAACTGCTTTGATGAAGAAGTGAGATTTTCCAAAGCCTGAACACAGACCCTAGTTTCTTCTTAGACCACTTGAATGATAATATGCTGAATAGTTATTATGGGAATGAATCCAATGATGGCAGAAATACTGCCTGCCCAAGCTTTAACTCCAACAAAAATGATATCTAACATGATTTGGAGAGAGTAAGAAATGGAATCAAGAAATGGAGAGATGCTCAAAGCACATTGTTGAGGGAGATTCTTTTTTATTTTGAGATGTATTTTAAGTGTGTCTTTATTTACTATCTGTGCCAAAGCACCACTGCAAATGAGCATTGTCTCTCAGTTTGTTGTTTAAATGAATGAATGAACGAATAAACTGAATGAATGAATGAAGATGGGCAACCAGAAGCATATTTACACAAAAGATTTCAAGGCAATTTGTTCATTTGACTCTCAGGCTGCTTTTTTGTGGCCTGTTTGTCGCTTCTTATCAGCAACTTATTCTAAGATGAGCAGAAACGGGAAAAAAGTGGAGAAAAGTAGAGACAGCTTCATACATCTGTAATGTAGTCGAAGCTGATAATTCAGTGCCTGCCAGCTTATCGTCACACATAAAGGTAGACTCAGTAGATTCTCTCGTCTTGACAGGTCTATGGCACATTTCCGTTACAAAATACAGTCTTCTTTTGTTAGAGAAAGTGTATGCAATATCAACGTGGTTGTAATTATTGTTGTAATTCAATAATCTGCCAAAGAAAGTAAAGATGTGAAGGTCAATCCTTTCCTAAAGGCCCAACAGTTGTTTCAGTTGATACATATACAGCTCTGTTCTGACACAATATACACACGCCAAAGGTACAGTTTTACGTTCTGATTGTGCTGCCACACACCCAGGAGCCACATGGTCTTTGTCAGAGACTCCTGAGCACTTCCCCTCTCTCCTCCTTTCACCGTGCCGTTGCGAGCCAAACAATCTCTCTCCCTTCGCCCTGACACAAATCTGGCTCTTGGAAACGCTGAGCCGAGGGGAATATAGCGACTAAAATTGTTTAGACAATACTTTGCAGTGCACTCGCCCCAGTCTCCAGACTGTAAACACAAACCAGCTGTCCCCCGAGTGTGATACTTATTCACCGACTGATCTAACCATAGGCTAGCCGGGAGAGAACAAGGGAGCAGAGAACAGGATGAGGAACAAGGGGCTAGTGCAGCCGTCACAGACTGTCACAGACAATTGCAAATAAATAGTGATATCTGACTGAATGAAAAGCAGTTACAACATGTCAGCAATTGTCTATCAAACAATATCACTCCTCGTCCATATGGAGACAAAATGACAACTTTCTTGAGATATAGCGCTCTGCTGCCACTTAGGATCTTTTGCGGCGTTTATCCGGAGTGACTGCAGACAGGATGTTGTCAGTGACAGTGACAGCCGTTTGAAGTGAGGAGCCATTAGTTAATGGATAGGGGCAGGCGGAGGGAGAACCTGACCTCGGAGAATCCGCCGCTGTCTTCGCTGCTTCGTACATCTCCTGAACCCACTCGTTTTTTTAGCATAAGATTACAATGAAAGAGGAGTGGATTGGTGAGACTGAGCAGGGGTCCCACCTCGAGCTGTCAATCTCACAGGCTGCTGATCCACTTCAGAGAGTGTGGCGTTGCAGTGGACATGTCTGTCATGTTAATGCGTTCATGCAATTACCACAAGCTATCATACGGCTTCCACTGACTTTCTCTTTCATGTAATGGAAAAAAATAGAACTGTACACTACACTATAGTACAGAGAAGTATATTTGATTTAATTTATCGAAAAAGCATGTATCCATTGTTGCCTGCTGATCGCTGATATTGCTTGTGCTTTTCTCTCTATGGCCATTATTGTTGAAAACCCTACAATATTTTGTTTAGCAAGATAATAGACAATTATTAATAGAAAATTTATAATGACTGAGTTGTCCATTTACTGAAGAAACATCTAAGTTTGGTACTTAAAGACTGACTGAGATTAGAAATGTTAATAGGGATCTGAAGTAGGAATCAGTTTTAAGACTGTACTCTGATCAGAGCTGAACCAAATTTAGATTTGTATGCTACCTGCAATTTCCTGTGAATTTGTAGTGTATTTGAAACATTTGTACACAAATGGTGACAGTGTCTGTGTCACAAAAATATTTGTATTATTATCTTTATTACTGCCCTGTGATAGACTGGTGACTGTGATAGATCTTGGGCGACTGTCATGTTCCTCAAGATGTTCCTGACTGTTTGATGTTTTTGCCATGTGGTGGCGTCTATTTCGGGATTGCCATTTGTATGAGGGAGTGTGCTTGTTCTGGGACAATGTTTATTTGGGTGTCTATGTCTCTTCAACATGAATGCCAAAATCCAAGGTTTTCCAGCAGAACACTACATAGTACCAATACAATCAATGTTATTCACTTCACCTGTCAGTGGTCATAATGTTGTGGCTGATCGGTGTATGTATGCTAACTGAAACAATTTCCTGTGAATTTGGAGTGTATTTGAGACATACGTACACAGATGCTTATAATGTCTGTATCTGTATATGTCACAAAAATATTTGTATTCTTTTCTCTATTACTAACTTACGTTGTGTCTCGGCAGAATGTGCAGCAGGCTGATGCAAAAACTCTGGTAAAACTGCTTTACTTTCCATTGTAAATTGGCTTCTACTGCCCGTTATAGTCCCCTAACAGCATGTTTATGTAAGTTTAGCTGCAGGCAAGATTTGCAAAAGATTTTTAAGTACATATTTTATTTTTAATTGAGTCTACATGATACTGTACTGCTGTCGATGGCCTGGGTAGAGATAAATAATGAGAAAAGAAACATAGGCTTGAGAGAGTGCCGAGGTCAATAGTGCATGATTTTTCTTTATGTTGTGTGCACAATGGGAGCAAGGTCCAGATCAATACAGACTTGTTATAGGGTATATAAATATATATTTTGTGATGAAAAGGATCGAAATTGCCCACTTGGTCACATGATGGTAGAAAATACTGTCAAAATGTCCATCCATCCATTATCTATACATCGTTTAATCCTCCATAGGGTCGCTATCCCAGCTGACTCAGGGCAAAGGCAGGTTTCACCCTGGACAAGTTGCCAGTCTATCGTAGGGCCACACATAGAGACAGACAACCAAGCACACTCACATACACACCTACGGACAATTTAGAATCATCAAATAACCTCAGCGTGTTTTTGGACTGTGGGTGAAAGTCGGGGAACCCGGTGAGAACCCACGCTGCACAGAAAGACCCCAGGCCCAGGCCGGGACTCGAACCAGGGATCTTCTAGCTGTGAGGCGACAGTGCTAACAACCGAGCCACTGTGCAGCTGCAGCCAAAATGTGTATAAGAACAAAAAAGACAATGCTACTGAAGTGGCAGACATCAATATACTGTAGGATCACGAAGTAAAAATAACAAGTTGGCAACAGCTGTTACGAAGACAGGACACATGTTACTATAAAAGTCTGGATTCATAGCACATCTGTTGATAAAAATGAATAATGTATTAGTCTACATCCCTAAATAATCACTTGCCTATACATTAACTACATACACAAATAGAGAAATCAAAGGGGATATTTGTGCTTCTCTCTTCATACTTCCAGATGCATGACGAGGAGTGTGGCTATATGGTTGTCCTTCTCTGCGGCTCATTACTTCATCACTGCACTGTTGTGCTTTAACCTTCAGCTCTGCCACGAGCCTCACTTTCCTCTGGCAAATGGCAATGTCCAATTAGTTTAAGAATAACATTTATTCCTCTCTCTTACTGCACCTAAAAACAGTTCGACTATCCAATAACCTTTAGAGTGCACAGGCTGTGACTTTGCCTTCACCTCAATAAAGCGCTCCATGATTGAATCAAGGGGCCGAGGTCAATAGGACATATGTTCATTTCCCAGGGTCCTCTAGGGTCGCTGCAGGCAGAAAAAAAATATGCTGAGTGTCTCCTGTGACATTTATTGGATAGGAACTAAGTTATATCTCCTTTTTTTTTTTCTTTTTTCCCATTTCATCTCTTTCACTTCCAGAAAAGGCGCAAGTACTCTGTTTATGTGTGTACGTGCACATGTGTGTGTGTCCATGTGCATGTTGTGTGTGCTTACACAGTATTTTAACCCTGTGGTCACGCTTCAGGCACCAGCACATACTACATCTGTCACTGTCTCCACAAACGTCACCTCGATTTTCTGCGAACAAGTTTCACTTCTGTGCCTTGAAGGACAGATACTTCTTCCTCTCTGTCTCCTCTCACCGTCTGTCTCTGTCACTCCTTTCCTGCTGCCATCACTTTACATCTGTCAGCCCTCGACGCTGTCTTTTGTCAGCTGCCTCCCCACTTTTCATCATTCCCCCTCCATTCCAGTTAAAACACGGCAGCAGTCGACAGAGTTATAATACAGTAAATTCATTTTGAATTGAGTTGAGGCTTTTATAGGTAATTAATTTTCCGCTGTAGCTTTCACATGTGCTTTGTCCGCGAGAGCTCAAATGACTAATTCTCTGTGGGACTCTTGTCACCCTGCCGAAGTATTTCCCCTTCCTGGGCAGCCGAGTCCACTGCTTGATGACAACCAATCATGTAAATTAACTGTGACTTTTTAATGTTAATTACAAGGGGCTGGTGCAAAGCATAGCATAGTTATTCAATAAAATAACACTATTATACCCTCACTGCACTGGAAATGTTGTACAGTATGCAAACATTCTTTAAAAAAAATAATAAACTCAGGATATCCCTTACTCTCTGTACATATTCTCCGCTCATGTTATTATTCTGTTTTTAACTAATTAAAAAAAGGCATAACATATTTAACAGTGATCATTATTTTTTTACTAATTCCCAGTAAAATAAATGAATTTTAAAATGTCTATCTTTAACTCTAATGCAGCTCCTTCTCAGTCTGCAGTCACCGCTCTATGGTCTTGATGTCCCACTCACAGCACGATCTGATTGGTTACACATCGCGAATCAGCCAATCAACACTGAAGGATAAATGTTGAAAATTTTTTTTTCATTTAAACATATGTAAAACATAAATAAATGAAAACACTTCAATAATAATAATAATTTTTTGTGTTGAAGTTGAACACTAATCATTGGTATCAGTATGGATCATAATTGGTTTGCAATGTCGGCTGTATTAAAATAGGAAATTCTGATTTGAATTTCCTATTCAATGGTCAGTGGTGACCATTTTAATTTAGCTAACAGTTGCTGAAGTATTGCTAGACACGAAGCTCGGCTGAGGCTATTTGCTTTGCAGGGCTTTTGTCATAGACCAAAGTACGAATCAAAAAACAAAACAAATCAAATGATAGAACTAGATGGAAGGCATTTCAGTCGATGTCACGGGGTTGCTGTAGAGAAAGTATGGGGATCACCACAGTTATTGGAATGCATTGTCAGGGAACCATTATTTTCTGTGCAAAATTCTCACGGAAACCCACAGTTGTTGAGATATTTCAGTCTGGACTAAAATGGTGGACCAGGATGACTAAAACCAAACAAATACATGTATAACACTGAGAGTGGGGATTCAAATGGCATTACTTGTGGAAGAACAGAAAACTTTATAATATATAAATGATGTCATGGTACTGTAGAATTATTTTAAGGCAATCAGTCTCTATATACTGTATTAGTACCAGGTTATCATCCAAAGAAATGAAGGCTTCATAATTTATGATGCATATGACAGCACTTCACAATGCATTCAAAATAGAGTAATATTAATGTACCCATTATGCGTCAATTGTGACATATATTCAGCATATGGCATTACGATAATTGTATGTCTGTTCAGTCTCACTTCGGAAAACTCTATACTGGAAAATTATTGCATCCCAGGTTCTTCTCTATTATTAGAGCATCATCACACAGTATGCCTGTCTGATTTTTGAGTGACACATGTAATAAACTCGGAGAGCGCAGTCCTCTGCCAAGGCCAATACCCTGTCATTTCAAATGAATCTGATCTGGATCTGCACCAAAAGTTAATTTGTTCTTCCTTTGCTGTGCTTCTCCTCTCTACCAAGTTTCATGAAATTTAGCTCTTTAGTTTCTGACAGACAAACAAACAAATAGCGGCCAAGGCGAGAGCTGAGGCTCCACTGTATGCCTTGCAAAAGAGTAATCAGAGCATGTCAGCTCAAAACCCAGTCACCCCTTTAGTCAAAGTAACCTGTAAGCAAAAATTACTATCACATTAACAAGGCTAAACAAATTATTTGACACGTGTATCGACATAATAAGGTCAGTCCTCCTTTTAACGCTCCCCAGCTTCTCAGTTCTCTCCTAAACTCCTTAACTCAGCAGCATTTGCCATGGGGGATTCGGTTTTACCATCTAGCCCCAGGGTGACCCATGAATCCATGTGACCTCTGAAGGATGAAGTAGGGAGACATAATTCATCCGGGCAGCTTCAACAAGTCCTCTCTGTGTTCCCCCTCGACCTTAAAACCTGGCAGTAAATTTAGTGAACTTCGAGTAATAAACTCTCCCCCTCGAGGGCTTAGCAACTCAGGGTAGGAGCGCTGATCTAGCATTACCATGATACCATTTGACCATCTCTTTCATTATAATTCAAAAGGTGAAACGGATACTGCGGGGGTATTATTATACTAAAACCTTGATGTCTGCCCAGGAGATCGAGCCGGGATAGAGCACCGCATGCTGACGCAGCTCAGCAGAGCAGGGGATCGACAGTAAAGGATGAGGAGCTATGCAGTGTCTGAGGGCACGGCTGTGGTTGTTAACCCTTGTCACCAACACATCCCTCTTTCAGCACATTCTCCGCTCGTGTTATTACTCCGGCTGATCCCAGTGTTTTTGGATTTGCAAAACCTGCTCTCCACAGGGACTGTCGGACCATCTGCACTTACCCTATTCTGATGGTCATGAGGCCTGACCTTTTGCTCTTTGCCCTTCTGTCTTCTTCTCCACGGACTTCATTCCAACACTCGAGCTAACATATACACACATACATTTGGTGCGACCTGATGGATTCCAGCCTGAGACAAACTGCAGTGAAAGGCTGTTTAGCTCAGGCAACACCCCCCACTTGACACTCGCGAGGCTGCGATTCAGCGAGTTGAGACTGTCACCTGTTAGGAACACACTCAGCCCTTGTTTAAACCTGTGAGACTAAAGCAGACACACAGCTGCTGCGTGTCTGACAGTGGATTTCCACCTGTTTCTCAACCATAAAATCGCCCCGTATTGGAACGAAAGTAACAAAATTTTTAAAAGGAGGTTTTAGATTCACATATTACGTTTCATGTATAATTAGATCAGGACAATTGGTCGAGTTGGAAAGTGCAAAGAATGCCAATGCAAAGTAAATATCACAAAGACTGAATTATATTCTAATAAAAAGTTATTTTTGCTTCAACGCATTGCGATGCAGGAGATTATCTAAAGGTTATACTGATCAAATCTCAAGCTAATTTACAAGTAAAGCGACTTACTTTCTTTGAAGATTGATATTAAAATCCCTGAAAATCCTCAGACACATCAGGTGTGACTGGGAAATTTAATTAAGATGTTTATGAAAGCTTAGATGATTATTATCTGGATGCGTACATATTAGAACTGGGTATCAGATAGAACTTCTAAGTAATTTCTTGGCCCAATGTTTACAGATCCGGTTCAATCTTTTGCACTTTTTCACTGATGCCACTTAGATGCATCTGATGATGAATACACCCATGTTTGTTGCATCCCTCTGACTAGATTGATCAACATGACAAACACTGATAGGACTTACTGGCTACTTCCAGGGATGCATTGTGACTGATCGCCTGGCCCAGATAGTTTCGGGCCACGCATACGTAGCTGCCATCGTCCGGCTTGCTCCGCCGTCCGTGGACGATGCGTAGGAAGAAGAGAGAGCCGCTGGGCAGCAGCATACGGTGGGAGCGGGGGTTGTCGCGGTCCGTCTCGACGCGCTCCCCATCTTTGTACCATTCTACCGTGGGAGCGGGACGGCCCTCCGCCTTACAGTTGAGCGTGGCTGGTTCCCCTTTGGACACAATGAGGTCAGAGGGGTGCTCCACGATGCGGGGAGGGAAGTCTTCCTGCCGAAGACGTGACCCTAAAGGGGGAAGAACGGCGCAAAGGTTACGTATACACTTAATTGCCAAATTAGCTGTGTAATTATTGCACGTCAGTGCAGAAGAAGACAAAAAAAACACTCAAACAACAAGCTACATTGAAATGTATTAAATAATCCTTC
>OMNN01097368.1:0-41894 GCA_900302755.1 Chromis chromis
TACAGAGTACACAGAGAAAACCAAGGTATGAAATCAGAACCAATGGTATATTTTGGCACGCATATGAAGTGCTTTATGGCTAATGGGTTCAAAGAAGGTCAAATATAGCTCTGGATTATATGTATATGTATGTGTATATATATATATATATATATATATAACAGGGATATTGCACTGAGAATATTGCACTTGATATGTAAAAAACTGATTATTTATTGCATAATGTAGATTGAAAATTGACAGCAGTTCAGGGTTTGGTGGTTGAGTTTGAGTTTGAGTTTGAGTTTGCGGTGTTTAGGGCAACAACAGCTCTTGGGTAGAAGCAGTTTTTTAGTCTGTTGGTTTTTGTCTTTATTGCCCTGAAATGCCTCCCTGAGGGTAAAAGTTCAAAAAGGTGGTGACCGGGGTGTGAGGAGTCCCTGATGATGCTGTGGGCTCTCCTGAGGCAGCGGGTGTTATAAATCTCTTCCAGAGATGGGAGAGGGCAGCCAGTCAGTCTCTGAGCCGTATTGATGACCCTCTGGAGCTGCTCCACCTCCACCCTATAAGCAGTCTCATCTCCTCCTGAGATGAGCCCCACCACCGTGGTATCATCCACAAACTTGATGATGGTGTTGCTCGGGTGGGTGGGGTGCAGTCATAGGTGTAGAGAGTGTAGAGTAGGGGGCTTAGCACACGGCCCTGTGGAGAGCCGGTGCTGGTGCTCAGTGCTGAGGACAGGTGGTGTCCTACTCTCACCCTCTGGGAGTGGTCTGTCAGGAAGTCCATAATCCGAGTACAGATGTTGTAGGAGAGACCCAGGTCCCCCAGCTTGTTCACCAGTCTGCTCGGAATGATGGTGTTAAAAGCCAAGCTGAAGTCCAGGAAGAGCAGCCTTGCGTAGCTCCTTTGCTGTTCCACATGTGTCAGCATGGTGTGCAGAGCGGTGCCGTCCTCCGTAGACCGGTTGGATCTGTAGGCAAACTGGTGGCGGTCAAGTGTGGGTGGCAGGCATGAAGTGAAGTGGCATGAAGTGAAGTGGCATGAAGTGATGTGACTCCATACCAGTTTCTCAAAGCACTTCATGATGATGGGGGTGAGTGCCACTGGCTGGTAGTCGTTGAGACTGTTGATATTGTTCTGTTTTGGCCGAGGGATGATGGTGGAGGACTTTAAGTAGGGTGGGATGGAGCACTGGAAGAGGGGGTTCACTGCCCTCAGGGTTCTCCTCATTTCCTGTGCCTGCACAGTTAAGGTCTGGCTGTGGAGGGTTGTCAGCTGTAGTGTGGGCCCCGCTGATGGCTCAACCTCGAAGCAGGCGAAGAAGTGGTTAAGCTGCTCCACCAGTGAGGCGTCCCCAGAGATTGTGGTGGTGTTGCTGGATCTGAAGTTGGTGATGTGCTGGACCCCTTGCCACACTTGCCGGCTATTGTTGCTGCTGAAGTCCTCGTCGATCCTCTGCTTATAATCTGCCTTGGCCTCTCTGATGCCACTCTTCAGAGCAGCACGAGCACAGCTGTACAGTTCCCTGTCCCTGGACCTGAAGGCACTGTTCCTCTCCCTCAGCAGTTCCTTGACCTCCGTTCATCCAGGGCTTCTGATGAGGAAACACCCGGATGTGCCTGTCCACTGTGACGGTGTTAACACAGTGTTGGATGTAACCAAGTACTGCCGAGGTGAACACCTACAGGTCCTGGTGGCAGAAAATGTCCCAGTCTGTGCTTTCAAAGCAGTCCTGCAGCTGCTGAGAGGCACCGTCGGGCCAAGATTTCACAGTCCGTGTTGTGGGGGAGTGATCGCTTCTTCATTGGTTTGTATGCCAGAATCAGGAACAGCAACATGTGATCAGCTGGGTGGCCCTGTAACCATGCTGGATATTGGAGTAGGCTTTATCCAGGGTCTTAGCTCCCTTGGTGGCAAATTTAATGTGTTGGTGGAATTTAGGGAGCACTACTTTCAAATCAGCATGGTTAAAGTCCCCTGCAATCACATGCACTGCTTCTGGATGGTTGTTCTGTTGCCGGCTGAGAGCATTGTCCAAGTGGCTAAGAGCCATGCTAGTGTTAGCATCTGGTGGAATGTACACAGCAGTTACCAAGACAACGGTAAACTCAGGCCCAAGGTACAAGGGCCTGCATCTAACCGTGATAAATTCCAGGTCTGCAGAGCAGTGCTTATCGGTAACAGTGGCGTTTGTGCACCAGCTGTTATTCACGTAGATGCAGAGCCCCCCTCCCTTGCTCTGACCGGAGTCATGGCTCCTGTTGTGTCTGTGTGCTAGCTCGATGGCCGTGTCCGGAACGGATGAGTAAATGGTAAATGGTCTGCACTTATATAGCGCCTTTCTACCTTAGTGGTACTCAAAGCGCTTTACAATGTGTTTCGCATTCACCCATTCACACACACATTCATACACCAATGGCGACAGAGCTGCCATGCAAGGTGCCTGCCTGCCATTGGGAGCAACTTGGGGTTCAGTGATGATTCGAGATGTGGGGGGGACTGGGGATCGAACCATCAACCTTGCGATCAGTGGACAATCCGCTCTACCACCTGAGCCACAGCCGCCCCATGTGTGGCATATACCATTACAATGGCACAGGAGTACAAAGATGATGCAAATCACATGCCGCGGCATTTGCAGTCATCACATCCAAGCCCCATAGGACATTCACAAAAGATCCTGGACTGACATGCTGGACAGTACTCTACAAAACAAGTTTTTTTTCCTGGCTCAGAATGTGCCTTTAGAGTGTGGCTAAGCACAAAAGAAACACCTTGTTTCCCTATACCTTTGTGTACGTATGCTAATTGACCAAAAGTTCTATAAAGGATAGGAGGCATACAATTGGTCCACATAAACTAAAGGAAATCAGTTTGTTACCATTTCCTGTAATTTTTAACCAATAGATAAACAAAAGTTTGAGTAAATGGAAATTGCAATTGACAAAATGGGTTGAAAGAAAAATAAAAAATACATTTCAAAGTTGAATCCATTTAAAACCCTGATTGCTTTATTTAAAATATGCACACATAACAAATCTCCTACAGAACTATACTGAACAGTACAATCACTTTCTGTAATAATAACACATTTAAAATGTAAAATGGTCTCTGGCAGAAACTGCCTGCAAGCAAACATAGTTCCTACTTTGGCTTCTTTTAGCTGGAAGAGAAATTAAGAAAGCCTGAAATACTTAGTATAAACAAACCTAAACTAACTAAAAGGGGCCACAGAAAAAGAAACTAGAACACCATATCTGTGACTGACTTAACTCTGTGAGAAACATCTATCGTTGTGAACCACATGTGTCTGTTCTGTGAAGGAAGAGTTGAAGCTAGTGGTGTCTGACCAGATAAACAGGGTTCCCATAGTCCTGCAGTTTTTGTTGAGGACTGGAAATGTTTGATGAAAAGAATTCTCATTCTTATAAACTTGTAAACAGAATATATAAAAGCAGTTTGGACAAAATCAATACATGCTGAAATGCAATTTTGGCTGTACTGAATCTGTTTGTGAATCTTAAAACTGATTTTTAGTGTTAGCAGTTGTAAATGTACATTTTCTACTTTACGTTAACAGGAGTGCAATCAAGAAAATTTGGTGTGATGCTCTTAAAGAGCAGTTGAAACCTTTTTGACAGTAAATAGAACAAGCATGGGAACCCTTAAAACACACATCATGTTTGCCATTTGTACACAGCCTCATAATACATGCCATAACATACAAATATACAGCACATATTACATAGAACAATGCGTCTGGCAAGATTGTTCTTGCGATTCTCTGAAAACACTTTTATGTTTTTATAATTCATAATTACTTTATGTTACACTTGTGTACAGATGTGTCACACACTGACTGTTGAAGACACTACCATCACTTTGTTACTGTGTCCCTTCAGGTCACTGCTGATGTGTTGAACATAAAGGATCAGGCTGGTAATTTTCTGGTTTTGTTTTTTTAATTTGTTTTAACATTTACTGATCAATAAAATGAATGCATCCTAACAAGTGCAACAAAGCTGTATATATCAGATTCCTCTAATCCATAGAGGTTCACTTTTGTCCAAAAGACTTGAAAAAAATTAGATGTCATGAACTCCCACTGTAGTATTTTTTTGTCTCAGTCCCACATACACCATCCTGCTGCCCTAAATACTCACAAGGGCACCAAATGTGGATTCATCCATCACTGAAAAAAGTCTTCAACAACACTAATGTTTGTTCAAAACTACAGTGGCCAGGTATGTTAGGACATCACTTTACCTTGATTAACATGTCTTCAAAGATCATCATCTTCTGAGAGCCACAGAGCAGGGATGTCAGTTTCATGGGATTTTTTTTCTCTATATGAAACATATATTTTAACTTTAGAAAAAAAAAAGAGTTCACACAATTGGAATTGTGGGGGCTCTACTTGATACAGTAAAAAATATGGGAGTGTCTTTCAATGTTACAGCTCCACTTGTGGTCAATAAAAAACAAACAAACATAATGATGAATAAAACTTAACATGTAACAACTAAACCGAACCAAAAATATAGTGTAAAGCTTGCTGTTTGTATGCCAGGAGAGACAGCAATAACCTGCAATAAGAACCAAAATAAACAGCAAAGAAAGGAAATCAACGCACAAGGAAAGCTACACTTTGTAATTCATATGTGAAAGGTACAGGTCCACAGATAATCCACTGAACTCTACAGGTTTCGCATACACTAGCGCTGTATGCTTTCAGAAGGCAACAAACCACTCAATACATTTTAACAGTTATAGCAGGACATACTGCAAGTGTAAAACATGGGTAAGCAATCAAAATGCCGTCCCGTGCAATCCTACGCAACATGCTCATCAAATACTATTCTTTCTCTGGAAACAAAGGTAAAGGGAGAAAAAACATGAAACGTATTCTGCCTTAAATAAAAACACAAGATAACATAGATTTTCCCGATCAGAAGTTTCTCCTCAAGTGGGTGTTACATCCATCAAATGTTCCTACAAGTAAGTAGACTCTCGTAAAAAGTTCAGGAGGTGAATAAGGAAAAAAAGTTTAAGCCTCTTTATGTGAGCAACTCAGTCAGGGGACTGAAGATAACGCACACCCTCCATCAGGTACTGCTACGTTACAGCCTAGCACTGTCAGTGAACTACTCATGAATAAATAACCTAGCTGATAATAAATAACAGGACGTGGGTGGTCCTGCACGGTGCTGAGGGAACAGGTCCAGACAGGAGGAGGAGTTGAGTCAGATACTTGACATCCTGGAGCCCAGCTTCACTAGGCCAGCTGTTCTCTCAGTAATGTGAGTGAGTTTGATATCTCTGTCTTGGGACATCCTGACTGCTGGCCACACCTCCAGGAAGCAACTGTCCAAATCACCAAAACTTCCCCCCACTTCATCCATTCAAGTGTCTACAGAGTCTTAATGCCTGCCAGGTTGACAGCAGTAGCAGATCATCAGCTATCCATGCTGCAACATTCTGATGGGAAAGGAAAGACACATAGGTTGTCATCCATGACTGCTCACTAGATGCTATGCTTGGACATCATCATCTTTTTTTTAGTAAGTCAGGACACTACAATAAACCAGTAATCTGATTATTATATACTGTATGTGACATCAATTGATCATTAATACTGCAATGCATCATTGTGTCAGTAGTATGTTACTGCTGCAGGTGTATGATTAATGGGACAGAAAAAGAGGGTAAAAAAACAGACAAAGTTCTGATAAACAAATCAGTTTTCACTTCTTAAACTTCTCCCCAATTTTTGATTTTAGAGAGATATCTGATCACTGGAACATTTACTGAAATGAAACAGTCAGAGAAATGTGTAACCTTCACTCACTAATGACCTGTAGAACCTTTCAAAAGCTTTCCTTACAGTTACACACACTAACTTTAATGTACATACCATTAAGCCCTTCTGAATCCTGGACATCCAGGAATGGGGCAGGCCCCCAGATTCTGACGGTTCCGTCGTCTGAGGCACTGGCCAGCAGTCCAGGCAAGACAGGGTTCCAGCTCACACAGTTGACTGTTCGGGTGTGACCTGTCAGCTCTGCAATGGGCAGCTCACTGCGCCGGTGCCAGATGTAAACTTTGTGGTCTGACAGGGGACAGGACACTTTATCAGCAGCTACCAGTTTATTTTTTAATTTGTCTGTTGTCTAAGTCAAGTTGAGCTGAACTAAACATCATCTTGTCTTGCCTTCACTGCCACTAGCAATGAAGTCCTCATTGTGCCCCCCAAAGCAGGAATGGATGGTGTAGAAGCCCTGGGTCACCCCTTGGTACTTCCTTACCAGCACCCTGTCTTGCAGGTCCCACAGATGCACTCCCTACGAACGCATAGCATTTACAAAGACATACACAAAAGATTTAACTGGCACTGTAGCAAGTAGCTGAAGTTCAAATGAAAGAATGTCATAGTGTGAAATGTTTGGAAGTAACAATCTGTTCACCTGAGTAGCAACATTGAGCAGAGCTAATCTTCCATTTTTGGAAACAGTGAAAGACATGATGGGATGGTCCTCCTGCACTCTAGAATGACACGACGCACAAGATGATCCACAGGGAAAACTAATAATGCTTCAAGACAGGAGAAAAACTAAGTATGTCGGCAGGTTAAGCATTTCCCACATAAACTTTTTTTGTGTGTGTGTAATGTGACCCAATCAATTAACCAGGCATAGAGAAAATAACAAATACACATCGCCAGAAAGGTCTGGCTGTCCCTGTTCATTTATGTAGGTTGCTGTTTCACTCACATCATTGTTTAATGCCATTGTCACCTGACATCATCTTTCTGTAAGGAAATGGCTAAAAATAAATGTTGTTTTCTGATCTGGTAGAATTTTAATCTCTGTCTATAGGTCTTAGTGGAAACCCTGATGTTTTGGTGTGATTTGTTTGAAAAAAAACTTTAACAAGCCCTGGTTGCACCCTATTTATGATTACATCACATTTTGCTTATACTGATATTATTACTGCTTGTAATGATACATTCTACATTCTTCAGATCATCTACAGATCACAATGAAGGGCCCCATGTATGACCACTGACCTGTAAATAATGTCTTTAATATATCTTTATCTTAAAATCTAATAAAACAAATCTTTATGGAACTGTAGACAGGACTGTATAAAAGAATAAACCTTTACACCAGCACTTTTAACTCTTGTTGACAACAAGTTGTCAACTCTTTTTGGTGCATGAGTATCATGCTCCATGGCCCCTTTTTTGTTCCATGAATATAACAAACAGAATTAATGACATAAACAATCTATTTTTGAAAACTGAAACCTTTCATAATTGTAGGAGATACACAATTCACAATTCACAACAACAGATTTTTTCTCCCACCCCAAAAGTCAGTAATTTTGTGTAATACAAAAACAGTTGGGAGAGATTTTAGAGGCTGCAGCTGGCACAGGCAAAGCAACATTCATTTTTTCATTAATTTTTGTGCAGACACCTCTAGAAACAACAGAAAAAGGTTTCTTCACCCAGTGAGGGTGGTGACTCACATGTTTCTGTCTGTCAGGTCCTCAAAATTGTATCCCCGGATGCGTTGGTGGGTGTCTGATGCGAGGACTGTCCGGCTGTCAGTCAGACACCACAGGCACTGTACTCGTACTCCTTCCCATGAATCCAACAGGTTTCCATCCAAATCCTGGGAGATATAAGTGAAAAAAATACATTCAGAAACTCGGTCAACACCAGACTGCAGCAGGAAAACAGAAGATCATTAGGGACTGAGCACCAGCATGTGTGTAATGCAACCCATTTAAGTAACTAGGCACAAGAATGGGATAGATGTGAGCTGACAATGATCTTGATCTTTGACCTCATAAATCGAGGTAGTTATTCTCTAAATCCAAGTGAACTTCTGTGCCAAATTTGAAGAAAATTTCCTCTATTTATTGAAGAGCTATCATGTTCACAAGAATGCTAAAATGCCTCCACCCTCAGCTGTCGCGGCACAGAAACATAAAAGCATGATGTAAACACGCTGTAGGTAATGTTCACAGCCTGCTGACATTGCTATTAAAGATACTCACACACTGGTAGAATTGGCCTCTCTGGCCACCAGTGACGAAGCGTTTGCCATCTGGATTCCAGGCCACACTGGTAAGGCTATCCTCATGAGACTGACTCATCTTTGTTCGTAGTTCCCCTGTCTACAGAGCAAAGCCAAAAGGAGAGAGAAAAATGACTGAAAAGATTAGAGACCACACATTCTACAGCGCACCAAATTTAAAAAAATTTTTTTTCCAGGTTTATAGAACTTGAAAATACAATCTCCCCTTTAATTAAGGATCTCCCAATTCAAGCACTAATGGGTAATAAGGATGTAGAACAAATAATAAACAAATTGAAAAATCCGTGGCTGAAGTCCCAACTTAAAACCTGGAACACAATCAAAACAGAATATAAATTACTGGACAAATGATGGATAATCTGATGGTATGCATACGACCCGGACTTCAGGCCCAATCAATTGGACTTCAGATTTAAAACCTGGACAGGCAAAGGGACTACAACGTTCTATTCACTTACAAATAAGGGACTATTAAAAGACTTCCAAACTCTAAAAAGAGAATTTTCTTTAGAACAACAGGACTTTTATAGATACCTGCAATCACGTAATTATTTTTGACAAATGTATTAAATAACATCCAATAGATCTGGAAGATGCAATACTAAAAGAAATCCTAAGGTCATACTTGTGTGAATCTGCTAAAGGTGCTATCTCAAGATTGTACAAAGGTCTCCTAACAAAAAAATTGTACTCCACGGACTATATCAAAAATAAATGGGGAAAAAGAAGGAGACCTTGAAATAACAAAGGAAGAATGGCATAACTACTGCGAGCTGCAGTAGAAGTGCACCAGTTCGCATATGTGGAGGGAATTTGTGTGGAAATGTGTAATAAGATTTTTTACTACTCCAAAGATGAAAGCTCATTACACAGGGGAAGACCCCATATGCTGGAGAGGATGTGGGAGCCAGGACGCAACCCACTGGCATGTATTTTGGAAATGCCCCGGGTTACATCATTTCTGGTCAGAGGTACATAAAACAATGGAAGAATTATTTCATATGAAGATTCCCAACCACTTTGAAACATTTATCTTAGGTAAATCAGACTTTATTGCTGGAAACGTCAATAAACATCTATTTATAATAAAGATAACTAAGAAGAACATCACCAGACATTGGTTGCACTCCGAACCCCCCACATTGAGAGAATGGGTGGACACGATTGATGACATATTCCTAGTGGAAAAAATCACACACTCACTTAATCTGCATATGGACAGATTTACTAAGATATGGTCAAAGTGGATCTCCTTTATGGAAAAGAGACAGCCAAATTAAAGGGACACAACAGAATGAAAAAACAACTAGTGTTACAAAAACAATGGGCTGATACTCTCATTAATGAACAAGAAAATTCTTGTGGTATCTCTTTGCCTGACCACACTAAAATAGCATATGACTGCTAGTTTAACCTCTCATGAAAATGCTGATATTTTTTTACTCTACATGTGTTTTTTTATTACACATCCCTGTTCTACTGTTCAACGAAAGTGAACTGTTCCATCTCCTACCCCCGTCCTTAATGATCAATACAAATATGTAGGCAGGTATGTACGTATGTACGTGAAAGCAAGTGTGTACAAATTTAAGAGAGTGCATAGTATGGGTATGTAAAGATACACATAATAGCCTAATTTCATCTGCACTTTGTTGTTGTTGTTTTTTGCAGTTTATTCTTTTTTTTTAACATATATATTCTCTAGGATTATTTTCATATAAACTTTTTATGCACATGTATATTTTAAAATTGTGTTTTTACTACATACTACATATTTTTCTTTACAGACATATGAGAATGTTAAAAAGAAGGGGGGAAAGGACAGAAAAGAGGGGTATTGAGGTTATGATGGTTTAAAATTGTACCTGTACTGCCAAGACTGCACTGTTTTTATCTTCTTGGATTACTAGTAAACATTGGCAATGTCTTGATTGTATGCAATACCTCTGAAAATAAAAATGAATTTGAAAAAAGAATTTAAAAAAATACAATCTCTTGTTGGCTAATACTGCAGTCCCGTCTGGTCTGAGTGGGTTTGGAGAAGACTGAAGTGAATGAAATTACAGTACGTCGACTCAAAGCGTAAGTTTTTTATATGAAAGTGACTGGAGAAGCAGCAACATGGCCGTTTTGGCAAGGCTCAGTAGCTGGCCTTGTCTAAAGCTGCAAAAATCAATATTTAGGTTTTAAATATTGATTAAAACCTGATTTCTCATTGACCTGATTTCTAGCAGCAGCTGTGTACACAGCCTGCCAAGCACCTGTGTTCGCAGATCCCTGTAACACAGGTGTGTATTATTCTATTATCACTGAAAGAAGCGATAAACAAAACTACAAAAATAAGCATCAATAAACCCAAACTAATTTAAAGACTAGATTCATATTTTTTAAATATGTATCCATACAATACAGCTCAGGTGGTAGAGTGGGTTGTCCACCATTCGCAAGGTTGGTGGTTTGATCCCCAGCCCCTCCACAAGCCAAAGTGTCCAAAGTGTCAGTGGGGAAACACTGAACCCCAAGTTGCTCCCAGTGGCAGCTCTACCATGACACATACACACACACACACACACACACACACACAAAACTCTGTGTGAATATGTGTGTATGAGGAACACATTGAAAAGCGCTTTGTCAAGCCTAGCCTAGCTAGCTAATGCTTTGTCAGATAGATAGATAGATAGATAGATAGATAGATAGATAGATAGATAGATAGATAGATAGATAGATAGATAGATAGATAGATAGATAGATAGATAGATAGAAGAAGTGTTGCCTTTTCCTTACAGTGCCCTCTCCATTTTTTAAAGCCTGCAGTGTCTGACAAAATAAACAATCCTAAATTAAAAATCACACAGAATAATTCTAGCTACCTCAACACTGCTGTGATTCGCCAGGAGTCTGTTGCTGATTTATGTTGACCACACAACTGACAACAGCTGTAATTCAGTTACTTTGTTGTTATTTTTACTTGTTTATTTTTTCTGAATGTAGAACAAAATTCTGCCAAACAGTAAAGGGGTACTACTGAGCAGCTGAAATGCATGTCCACTCTGCACCTGTGAGACACCTGCATATGTCTGTGTTGTACCTGTATATTCCACAGCCACAGCTCAGAGCAGTCATCAGGACCACAGGCTATCAGATAGGTATCATCAGGGCTCCATGCCAGGTAAGAAACTCCATAAGCATGGCCCTCCAGAGTCTTCATCAACTTTAGCTGCTGGGTTTCCTGTCAGCCACACACAAACCAAGCAATAGTCCAGTTATTTCAACTCTCCCATACACTGACTCATTTCTCCTTTAGTAGAGAAGTAAAGTAGAACTCTTGATAAATAAATGCTTGATTACCATGTCGACTTGCCAAACAATGACTGTCGTATCTTTGGACCCAGTTGCCAGTTTTGTGCCGTTATTGGAGAACTTACAGAACCAGACTTCATTGCAGTGTTCAGTAAGAATCTGCTGTGTGTAGCAAGGGAACTGCTTCCTACAGTTTAGGAACACATATTTTAGTTAGAAAGATAATGCATATAAAAACTAATAGCATTTATGGTTAGAAAGATTGGTTTGATGGAAAACTGTGATCTCATTCTCATGCTAAATATGTAATAGACATAAACATGACATCATTCAAGCGCTATGCGATGACATGTGTTGTAAATATGCGCTATATAAATAAAATTGAATTGAATAATCTGACATCATGCAAATTACAGAGAGTGTTTGCTGAACTGACAGGTGCTTCCAACAAGACAGGAATACCATTCAATGTGACACTGTTTATAGTGCCACTGTTATAAATGTCAAAACCTGATTCTTTAAAAGCATAGAATAGTCTCATCAGCTTAGGTGGAGATCTGGTGCTCTACTGTATGCGTGGGTTCTTACCGGCTGCAGGCATGGTCCAGCAGCAGAGACACAGAATCTAGACCACTGTCCAGTTTGGTGTTGTGGTAGAGACAGCGCTCCCTCTGCAGCTCCACTGCCTGCTTCAGCAGAGTTTGCAGGCGGCGAGGAGGCAACATCACTGATGGAGGCAGGTACGCTGCACATAAACACACAGAGCCAACAAACCACAGTAATAAACAAACAAGTGTGAAATCAACCAGCAAGCTACTGCATCAATTTTGTTTTGAACTCCTTTTTACAGGAAGTTATTCATACAATCAACTTGCTTGATGTGGAGATCCATGAAACACTGAGTTGATATTTAAGTGTGTGTCTCCTCCTGTGTGTGCCTCTGAGACTTACAGTTACCCATAACACCTGTGGTGTATTGACCATATAATGATCGTATGATCTTATGGGCAATAACCTTTTTGTACTACGGTGAGCACCGTAGAGACCGGGTTGTATGAGTTGCGCATGCACACCGTTGTTATGATGTGAAGCATGGCAGTAAAGAGCATGGCATAAATGTCCGCGTGTGTCTGCCTCATAAATACACTACATTGGCGACGAGAAGAAAATAACCTCACGTTTTCCACAGGGAAGGGAGACACACGGTGTCGGTACTAGTGAGAACAGGGCCGGCCCTTCCAATAGGCAGTATAGGCAAAAGCTAAGGGCACCGTGGCCTCCAGGGGGCGCCACAAAAATGGGAACGTATTCATATTTAATATTTTCAAACTAAAAAAGAGCTACGGGGTAGAAAGACATTTGAGTTGGAGGTTATGTTTTCTCTGCACACTACCTGAAACAGGTTCTTTTAGTGCTGACATTCAAGAACACCCCCTAGATCAAACATGCAAATTGAGATCAGTGGCAGGTAGGGAAACTGAGTGAGAACAATGGCCCTGTTTGGAAGAATGGATGAGTTTAAGCCAGAAAATGAGCAATGGTTGGCGTACACTAAACGGCTAGAACAGTTTTTCGAAG
The DNA here is from genome assembly GCA_900302755.1 of Chromis chromis. NCBI lineage: Eukaryota > Metazoa > Chordata > Actinopteri > Pomacentridae > Chromis > Chromis chromis. The sequence goes on from OMNN01097368.1 coordinate 12,969, forward strand.
CTAACGACATAGCCGCAAAAAAGCATGCCGCCACTTTGCTAAGTATAATGGGCGCATCTACTTATGGACTTTTAAGAAACTAAGTTATAAGCCAAAAAGACAAGACTTTTGATGAAATAGTGGCTAACCCAAAAGGACATTTTGAACCTAAACCTTTGTTGGTGGCAGAAAGGTTCCGTTTTAATCGATGTAACCAGAAGGCTAATCAGAGGATTTTTCAGATTTTTCAATCAGAGGACCATTTTTCCAGAGGATAACGGAAAATTTGATGAAAGACCTGCCAGTTGTCGTATTCCTGGACGACCTGCTGATCATGGGATGCTCAGAGGAGGAACACCTCAAAAACCTACAGGACGTCCTCCAACGCCTCCAAGACAATGGGCTACGAGTGAAACGCTCAAAGTGTAAGTTCAGTAAAACTTGCATTGAGTATCTGGGTCATGTTTTGGATGAACATGGTATTCACCCTTCTAAAGACAAGATGAGAGCAATACAGGAGGCTCCATCTCCAATTAACATCAGGAAGCTTCAAGCTTTCTTAGGACATGTAAATTATTATGGACGATTTGTGCCGCAGCAAAGCATGGTGTTGGCACTGCTGTACAGACTGTTAAAGGGACAGGTAACATGGAAATGGACTAAGGTTGAACAGAACGCTTTCACTAAGTGTAAAGAACTACTGACGAGTGACACAGTGTTGGCTCACTATGACCCCTCTCTACCGATGCTTCAGCTTATGGCATTGGAGCAGTTATCTAACACATTATACCAAAGAAAAAATATTCTCAAATCGAAAATGAAGCACTTGGACTGATATATGGTGTTAAAAAGTTTCACCAGTACTTATGGGGCAGACACTTTACCTTAGTTACTGACCATTGTTCCCTACTGACACTGTTTGGCGAACACAAGAGTCTACTGATGCTTGCTGCAGCCCGCATCCAGCAGTGGGCCATTATCTTATCAGCTTATGACTACCACATTGTTTACTGTAAGTCTGAGGATCACAGCAACGCTGATGGACTTTCTCGATGTCCTTTGCCTGAGACTAGCGATGCCGGGACGGCTGTGAAAGCTGCCACAGTCCACTCACTGCTAACGGAGCATCTACAGGGAGCACCGCTCAACGCAACCCAAGTTGCCAGGGCAACACGCACAGACAGTGAGTTATCCCGAGTGTATAGGTATGTCATGGAAGGCTGACCAACCAAGTTGATGAAAACTTAAAGCAGTTTGCTACAAAGAGAAATGAACTATCCACAGAGCAAGGTTGTGTCTTATGAGGCACCAGAGTCATTGTACCCTCAAAAATGAGAGAAGCAGTGTTAAAAGAGATCCACACTGCCCATCAAGGCATAGTGAAAACAAAAGCTCTTGCTCGAAAATATGTATGGTGGCCAAACCTGGACTCAGAGGTGGAGCGGATCTGTAAGGAATGTGAGACCTGTCAGCTGGAGCAGACAGCAGGTTCCTCTGCACCCGTGGGAGTTTCCAGGAGAGTCCTGGAAAAGACTGCATATTGACTTTGCAGGACCCTTTTTGAACATGTTCATGATAGTTTTGGATGCTTACACTAAATGGTTGGAAGTGTTTTGCATGTCACAAATCACATCTCAAGCAACCATCACTAGGCTGAGAAGACTTTTTGCCTCTTATGGTCTACCAGAACAAATCGTGACTGATAATACTACTACATTCACATCTGATGAGTTTCAGACTTTTGTCAAGCAGAATGGTACCCTGCACACCACCAGTACTCCATTCAACCTGCAACAAATGGTCTGGCAGAGAGATATGTTCAAACTTTCAAAGTAGGTTTGAAAAGGCCGGCGAACACCACTTATGACATTTGAGGACAAGATCTCATTGTTCCTGTTGCAGTACCGGACAACGCCTAACTGCACTATGGGACAGTCCCCTGCTGACCTGTTTCTTTACAGACATGTTTGCACAAGACTGAATTTCCTCAAACCATCCACCATAGGACAGTACTCAGGAAACAGTATCAACAAAAGGATCTTCGACCGTTCTTTTGACGTGGACAAGGCGGTGTATCTACACAGCACTGTGGGGGGAGGACACAAGTTGATTCCTGGACAAGTGATGAGACAGACTGGTCTTGTGTCGTATGAGGTCCGAGAGCATGATTCTGACACAGTACACAGACGCCACGGAGACCAGATGCGGCCTTGAGTCGCTGCTGACCCTGATAAAGGTGGTATGGACTTACAGACTGAACTATCTGTTGGTGAAGGCTGTAGCAGTACACAGGATGGTGCAGATACTGCTAGCCTGAGTCCTGAGTCCCTGGAACTCAAAATGAGTGGTTAATCCACCTGTGAGATTCATACCTTAAAACTGTACACCTTAAGTGCACTGTATTCATATGAATGTACTTAATGCAGTTTAAACATTGAATGTTATACTTGAACAATGTTGGATGTTAACATGTTTTCAGGGTTACACTAAGGCTACATAATATTTTTGTTATGGATTATCAGACCACTACTATTCAGTTAGGAACAGTGTGTTCATTAACATTTTCAGCTGTTTAATGGAATGATTTTAGTTACTGTTTCACAGCTAAAGAGGGGGATGATGTGGTGTATTGACCATATAATGATTGTATGATGTTATGGGCAATAACCTTTTTGTACTACGGTGAACACCATAGAGACCAGGTTGTATGAGTTGCGCATGCACACCATTGTTATGATGTGAAGCATGGCAGTAAAAGAGCATGGCACAAATGTTCGCGTGTGTCTGCCTCGTAAATACACTACAACACCCTTTTCAACGTTTATGTAAGAATTCCAGCCAGTTGCTAAACTCTCAAGATAGTATATATGTATATATGATACGAGGTGCTTCCAGTCTGTTACAAGGTGTAAATATTAATCAAGATAATGGGAAAATGTTGAACAACTACTTTTCTGAGTATAGTTTACATTTTCAAATTTTTTTTCTGTATGATCTATTCAAAGAAAAATTAGTAAAGTTTAGTAAATGCCTGCATATTACCTAAAGATTTCCGTTCTATTTTAATGATACTGTATGTCAAAAAGATGATAATGCACACTAAGCTCATGATGGCCAAGAATGACATACTACTAAATGTTCTTATTTGTAGAGGTTGAGATGTAACTGAGCAAAAATCTAATTTCAGTGCATTAACAAAAGATTCCTTTAATCATAGGGTGTACAGATAATCTAACTAAATCATATCTACATGTAATGAGAAACAAGATCAACAACATTACTATACATCAGAATTACTCACAGCTGTAACTGCTTACAAGTCAGTGTACAGACATACAGTATGTGGCCATGATAGTATTAACTATGAACAGCAGAACAAGTTTGGGGTGTGAATTTGACTGAACTCACTCTGGAGCTTGTCCAGCAGCTTTGTCCGGGATACCGTGCCTTTGCCTTCCCACTCAGCTTTGGCTCGCAGGTCCTCTGCATGACTGCACATCAGGTACCTTCAAAACACAACAGCATTTTTAGTGACTATCAGACACAGTCACACATGCTTTTACAATAGTATCAATTTCAGCTTTTTCTTTCAGTCATACAAACTCCTCTCATAATTACTACATCAAAAACAAGGGTTGTTGAGCTGAGCACAGCTTTACTGGGAATTTTTCATGACTATATTTAATTTTCACTCACTCAGGCCTCTTTTCAGCTTACTTGCTTTCAGCAGCTCTGCTGTGAGCAACAGAACTGCAAAAAGAGTTGGGAGGGCAATCTGTCTTCACCCAGTTGAGGAACATCAAAAATTTACTGCATAAAAATACTTACAGAAGAAGAGCATGCATTACACCTGTTGTTGTTACGCCAGTTGCCTGTTAGGTATCCCAATGATTTTGTCAACTTGGTCTTGCAGCAGATTATCAGAAAATGCCTAATTTCTGAACCAGGAAGACCCCTCAAACCCAACGGTTCCTGTCTTCTAAAGGGCAAAAGAAAAACCCTTGGTGTTGCTGCTTCCAGCCACAACACTCAAAGTCACTGGAACAGTCTTCCAAATGATGTGAGACGAGCTGAAAATGTTGATATTTTTAAACATAGACATAAAGCCCATTTGGCTTTTTATGCAAAATCATTTTTAGAATCTTCTTTTAGGGTGCTTCACATTTTAAGTAACATTCAACTATTTTTTCTGTAGTGTTTTAAAATTCAGATTTTTGTATATTGTGTTTTCTCTTTTATTTCATTTTTCCACTTAATTCTCCCTTTTCTTTCCAATCTATAACTGTCTTATATTTATTTTCATTTACAAGTCACCTTGTCTTATCTTAAGTATTTTACTTGTATTTTGGTGTGTTTTAGTTATATTCTTTATTTACCATCGTGTACACTCGTCAAACACTTTGTACTTTGAATTGCATTCAACTTGTATAAAAGGTACTATAAAAATATAATTACAAACCCTAATTCTGTGCAGAGTCCTTAATTATGCCTTGGCAGAGAGACACCCACCTGGGTTGTGGTCAGAGGCAGTTATAAGTGTTATTCATAAAGATGGCAAAGATCCAACCCAATACGTGTTTTACCGCCCAATTTAAAATCTTGACCTCTATTGTAGCAAGCAGATTACAAAAGCATATTGAGAAACTTATAAAGCCAGATCAGACAGGTTTTATCACTAACTGACAGGGAACTGACAATGTAAGAAGAGCCTTAAACTTGCAATCAATTGCAGCCAAGAGAGACACCCCTTCAATGCTCCTCAGCTAAATGCTGAGAAAGTGTCTGACAGGGTCGACTGGACTTTTCTGGAAAGGACCCTCTGCATTATGGGATTCAATGATACATTTGTTAAATGGATTAAACTTTTTTACAAAAACCCCAAATTGAAAGTTAGGGTTAACGGGCACTGCTCAGAATTTTTTTCCTTGGGTCGGGGTACATGCCAGGGTGATACCTTATCTCCCTTAGTATAGAACCAATAGCTGAACTAACATGAACTAATCCTCTTATACAAGGTATTCATGATGAAGGACAAAATCAGCACAAATTAGCACTTTTTGCGGACGATATTTAATTTTTTTTTAGAAAAACCTATTACCTCTGTCCCTGCCCTCCTACATAGCCTTAATAAATATAGTGACGTGTCAGGGTATAAGGTCAACACCAACAAATCTGAAGCTATGATGATCACCGGAGACTGGCCTCCCCAGTTAGAGGACCTGGTATCTTTTAGAAGGTCTAAACAATGATTTAGATATCTTGGTGTTATTCTCACACCTAAAACCACACAGTTATTCTCCTCAAACCATGAGAAATCAATAAATGAGATAAAGAAGGACCTAAAAATGGGATGTGCTGCCCCTGTCACTCTCTGGCACAATAGAGTCTGTTCGAATGAATATTCTACCAAGAGTGCTCTTTGTGTTCTAGTCCTTTCCAGTCCAAGTACCACAGTCTGCATTTAAGTTGTTAGATACAGAAATTCCAAAATTTGTTCGGCAAATCAAAAGGCCAAGAATCCGATTAAAAATATTGATGTCATCAAAAGAGAGAGGAGGTCTGGGTTTACCCAACCTTAAACTGTATTATTGGGCAGCTCAGTGTTGTGCTCTGGTAGTGTGGGTAACCAAAGATTTAGAAACTGGCTGGGTCTCTATTGAACAAAACTCTCACTATCTAACCTTCCATTTCTTAGTGAACAGTCTCAGAAAAAAATAAAATTGGTACTATTTGGATCAAACACACTTTGAAAGTCTGGAACTCAGTCCAAAAGCAGTTGAGGGGAAATGTGGCGTTATCACAGGCCATGCCCATTTTAGGAAATATAGTTTCTTCCATCAATGTATGATAGCACTTATAGAAGACGGGCGGAAAGCGGGCTGAAAATTATTAATCAACTGTCTGACAGGAATATATTTAAATCCTTTTTGCAACTTCAAGAAAAGTTTGGCCTGCCCCCTGGTGACCTATTTAGATATTTGCAAATCAGGCATTATTTCACAAAACATGCTGATTGGGGGAAAATTACAAGAGGACCTAATAACATAGAATCATATTTTATACATCTTTTTGAACACGGTGCAACAATGAAGAAAAAAACAAATATCCAATATCTATAAAAGACTATTGTTAGAAACCTCAGATAATACTTTTCACATTAAAGAAAAATGGGAACTAGAACTGAACAAAATAATTGAGGATGATGCCTGGGAAAACATGTGTTAGATGTCGCAAAGGGACAGGAAGCCAGTTATGGAAAGAATTTGATTGGAAAACAAAAAAAAAATTTTTTTAGGACCCGACTTGTTGCATGTGTCTTTAAAAATAACTCATCTAATAAATGCTGGAGAAACTGTGATATGGTGGGCGATCATACTCATGTATTTTGGACAGGTGTCAAGGAAGATATTGAAAAAATCTTCCAAACAGACATCCCTCTGGATTCTTTGTTGTTTTTTACTGGAGGTTTTTCTTGTAGGACACATTTGTTTACCACTGACCAGTATTATATTTTACATATTTTGTTGATCGTTGCATAAAAAATAATTACTATGAACTGGATGAAGCCTACTCCTCCCTCACTTGACCAGTGGTTGCAGAAAGTCAAACAGGTGTATATAATGGAACTGGATGACTGGATAATGGACTGCCCAACTACAACTTACACTACCTACCTTTAAAAGAAGGTGGATAGCGTTTGTGCTAATTACTTTAGCTTAAACTAATCTTGATAGAAGTGTATGGTCGTATGTGTGGATATGTAGCCTGTTTATATATGTATATATGCATGTATATGTGCTTACATATAAGTATACTTTATGTGTCTGTATCTATGCATCTTGCGATATGTATGTGAATTGACGTGTGTATCTACATGTGTTTGGGAATACATGAATGTAAAACCACTCAGCATATGTTTCTACTCACCCTATCCTATCTATACCTAAGCCCAATCTCAAGGTGATAATGTTTTTTTTCTTTCTACTCTGTTAATTGCTTAATTGTTTTGTTAAAGTTATGGCAAGTTCATATTGAGAAGACTACAGATATTATATTTAAGAGAACCTCCTTGCACCATAAAACAATGTAGGGGGTTCTGTCGCACATGTTGTGCATGTCTTGGAGTTTGGGCAGTTGTGAGAAAGTTTTGTTGTTTCAGAGGGTTCCAAACACTGAAAAGTATGTAATTCTGAAGTACATGCTATAAAATCATGACTTTGCCAGCCATGTCTTGCATTACCATTTCACACTCTAGGTAGTGTAGACAAACTCCTTCTTATTTTATCAACATTCTGGAGTTACACTCCTGTTCCCTGTCTGCTGGTAAACTGACCCGCTGAGGATGTGGATACGCTCTGTGTTATACTTGAGAGGAGTGAGCTCAGCTCTAAGGACCTGCAGAGCCTCCAAGACCTTCCCATCCTCCAGATACTCCAGATATTTCTGCTGCAGCAGCAGGAATTTCATCCGCTGTAAAGGAACACAAGAAGAGGACAAGTCCAAAAATAACAAAGAAGGACATTAGTCATCACGATGCCTGTAGGCTGTGTGTCGTGCAACATTTGCACATTTGATATAAGCTCTGTACTGAATCTGTTGTTTCTGAGTGTAATAAGACTGGAAGACACTTGCTGCTCATTTAAGACAGTACTAACTTGGGGTACCTATCCTACCAAGTTGAACATGTGGTTATTGAAAAAACTGTCAATATAACATTTAGCAATATATTTCCTTTTGCTGTGCCTTTGAAGTGATTGGCTGTTGTTTTCATTAACTGTCTTTGAGATAGAAACTAGATATGCCCTGTTTGTAACAGCTGCCAAGACTTTTGAATATATATTTAATTTTCAATAATTCAGGGCTCCATTGTAATGCAAATCCTTCTTGACAATAGTCTCCATCTGCACAACATCTGGACTTCCACCTACCACTAACAACGCTTTGTGTAAAAATCCAATTCTAAAACATTTCTGCTTACATGTAAATAATTACTACTGTAAAATGATGTGTTGAGTCAAATTCTCACAGAATACAAAAACTCTGGGGAGGCTGAGGATCACACTTTGTGTTTTTTTTTATCTGTCTTGCTCATTAAATCTCAAGCTGCACTGTGTAGTCCAAGTGAATACACTGAAAGCAACACATCAAGAATACACCAGTCATCACCAAGACCAGTGAGCTGCTCGGATCATTCAAACTGTTGAATGATTTTCTGTTTTTTTGTTCTTACTTATTTCATTCAAGTCCTGTTTTTCCTGATTGCTTTAGTGGCTTTTCTGTGAAAGTGCTTGATGGTTACCCTGCCTCATTCTGTGGTGCTGGGACAAATGTTTGTATTCAGTTAATGCTGGTTTCTTATATTTTGTCACTACATTAAGCGCAGTGCACTTATAGGTGCTCTGTTGTGTATTCATGTTGATTTAAAATGAGACAACACAGTATTAGAAATATTGCCTGTCAGTGGTCTGAAGTTTGTTACGCTTCCCACTTACCACTATAGCACTTGGAGAATGCATCAATGCCTTCAGCTCATTCAGGTCACTCTCAGCCTGTATAAAAAGAGAAAAAGCATCAGTTCACGTTTCGCTAATGAGAAACCAATATTAAGAGATGAACAAAGAACTCAAGCACAAAACCATCTTTTTTAGCAAATCAAATCCACATTATGTCCTCTACTTGACTTAAATACAGTTAACAGAATGCTGTAAAAACATAAAAATAATTTTTAAAAATCCTAGGAGTTTTAATATGCTTTTCAATCCCACCTTGTCCCACTCTCCTTCGATCACATGATTGCGGAACTTGGTGGCAGAGGGGTGCTCTAGTCTGCAGCCTGATTCCTGCATCAGAAGGTCCACTGTCTGACTGTAAAAATGCACAACACGGCAAAAGAAAAATGGATTCACGTCATAACCAACAACAGTGGAAGGCATCATCTCACTGTTGTGTATCGACTGTCTAAAAGGAGTGATAAAAGATGAGGACAACAGGTGGGTGTGGGTTGAGCAGAAAAAGATTAATCAATAATGAACATAGTCTCTATTGTTCCTCTTACAAATCTCACTTGTGATGTTTAGCATTGTATAATACTGTATGGAGCATGCATGACTATGTTCCAGCTGGGATAGGGCAAAAGGCAGGGTCACCCTGGACAGGTCACCAGTCCATCACAGGCAAATACAAAGCTAATCAAAGGCAGTCGAGCAGTCGTCTGATCCATGGGAGGGACACAGAAAAAATCCCCCTCAACAAATCAAATACTTTAAGCCAAATTTGATTGATCAAGGTGCACCTGGCTGTAATGAGATGCTTATTCTCTCCGTCCTCAACAGCATTCTGTTACAAGAAAATCTGTTTAAATCCCATCACAGCTTCAATCCCACTGTGTACTGTCATTCACAAAACATTAAAAAACTAACTGGCATGTTTGGATTATACATAGATTCACAACATGCATTCAGTTTTGTTTACTAATGTCAGCGCATTGCTGATATCACAGCACTGCAGCAAACTGCACTATTCTTAAATCCAAGAGGCTGGGGACGTTTTCTTACCCACATTTGATAGATAAAGGTCAAAGGGTTGTCCTGACTAATTGATGGACTGGGAATTGTCATTCATCTCACAGCTGGCTGAGCTGGCTCACTTACTTGAGACCTAAATCGTTTAAATGTTGTCCTATCAGCCTGATGACATCCTCCTCAGACTGAGACAGACGCTTCTTCTTTTTGACGCCAGAGTTGGCATCCGACGTGCTGTTGTTGTTGGACGCGGGTTGGGCTGACACTCCGTTGTTGTTGCTGACAGTATTTCCATTGTTAGTGACTGACAGAAGTCCGTTAGAGTGAGCTGCGCCGACGGACGACGACTCGCCATTCTGTGCACCGTTTTGGCATGACAGTTCTGAATCACGTTCCTGCTCTGCCCCGTTAGCCTGCATGTTCCCACGGTTTATACAGGTGATACGATGTATATATGAACGAATGACAGGCGCAACGGGACACTGCAGGGATGACAAAACCACCGGTACAGCCACCGATAGGCCCACTGACCCAGATGCAGCCCCGAACTGCCCTGCTCCCCCTGCGGCCGAGTCTTCGTGTTTGTTTCGCGGTGTTGGTCGCGACGATAAGCCGGTTTTCAGCGCGGAGGACTAAGAAACGAACGCCAGAGTTATTTCGACAGTTGCATTTTGTAATTATGAGTGTTGTTTAGCGTTGTCAGTAGCGTTACACCCGCGTTTAAGTTGTTGGGTAGAGCTTGTTGTTGTTGCTCACAGACAGCTGCAGCCTTGTTATGGACATACGCAGTGACGTCAGCGGAAATTCCTTCACGTCTTTATGGGTTACCTGCGTCACCGTAAGGGGCCGCTGTTCGCCGACATTTACAGCTTTTGCCTTCCAATTGCTTTAGGTCTCATTAAAACTTGAACCTTAATTTCAATTATTAGAATCCTACTAATAATGTGGTTCACTTCTGTTACTAGCATTAGTGCCACGTGGCAGTTCATTCAAAGACACACAAGGCCCAGTTGTTAACATAAGCCGCAGTGTTATCCATGTTAATGTTAAAATAAATGTGAATAATTTACTTTCATGTGAAGAAGAAACCCTCACAGACAAAAAGGAAAAAATACTTTCACTTGTAGCATCAGTGCACTATCATCATTCACGCTGTTGATATCGACAGCTGTGAAGTAAATTTTGAACCCTTATGATTAAAGTCATACACTTTTATGCAGTATATTTATTCAGTCCGTTTCTATTTTACAGGGACAAACTGTAGACTAGTACATTCTATTACATTTCTTTCTATTTCTGTTCATTAATGTACCACTTGCACTTTCAGATTCATACCCACAACTGTAAATTGAAATAGTGTTGTTATCTGTGTATAGCCTATATCTGTACAGCACATTACAAGACACTGTAATTCTACATATTTACAGTTTAAGTATGGTCCTAGTTTCTGTTTATGTATTTCTGCAATTATCTACCTTTGTTTGAGTGTCCTTACATTGTTTGCGGTGTGAAATACATGTGACTTGGCTGCTGTGAAGACTTATCATTATGATCAGTAATCTCCCTGTCTCGGTCCATCTCTTGAAGGGGTCCCCCCCATTTAATTTTAACACACCACAGGCATTAATATCAAAGAAACCCTGAAGCTCTTATGTCAGAGTGTCAGCCTTTAAACTTTGCTACAGCTGGAGTGTGTTTAATCAGTCGAAGTTCTTGATAGACACTTTAGTCAAAGTTATTAAACCTGCAGAGATGCAGACAGGCAATAGAGCTGATAAGTGATTCCAGAATCAGTGCACTGTAGATTTTATAGACAGAGCAGCAATCGTGACACTGAGGCTTGTCTTTATTAGATTTTTTTTAATCCATTGACCTTATGATGACAAAAAACTGAAAAGAAAAAAAGGTACACTGAGTGACAAATTCTTCAACTTAAAAACCAGAATTGGGATCAATTACTCAGAAAAGGCTAAGTAGACCTACAAGATGTCTAATTCAATCCACAAAAATTGTGAAGAGGAATCAAAGTTTAGAATTAAAATTGAAACTGTAAAAAACACAAGAACCACAGGATTGAACTGTTTTGTTGCCTTTGGATGCCACCAGCTAGCCTTGGTGGTTTGGGCCCTCCAGATGGACTGCCAGTGTTCTTAAATTGGTACTTAGCTCAAAAAAAGTCTGTTGCAAACAAAACCCGGAACAGAGTTAACACATTATTCAAAGTGCTATTAAGTTCCCAATCCTGAGATTCTTTTAAAATACAATTCAGGAAACAGCCATGGTCCTTGTTATGACTTTTAGATCTAAAGCCATTCTTTCATCATTGGCACTTTCACATCTGTGTAAGAAAAGAAAAAAAGCAATGTCCCTGTCATTTCCAATAAATAAATCTGACTAATAAACACTGTCTAAAGTCTATGTACAATGAGAACACATTCAGTCTTCTTCCCTTTAAATAGAACAAAACATTACAATATAAAAATATCAGTAAAATGGGAAGGAATGATTGAACCCTTCATTAAGAGAGGAGAGCTAAGGTTTGTAGAAGGAGAAACTATTGCACTTCAGTTCCTTTCAAAGAGACACTAAAAGGCTTTACAATCAGAGGAAAGAACAGCCGCCCCAGAAATCACACATACAGGGCAGCTGCTTCCTGACAGGTGTGTGCGCTCATTCTCCGTCATATCACTACTCGGTTCAACATCCAGAATACAAAATAGAGAAAGTTATGTCTCAAGTCCCAATCAGAGTTGTAGTGTTGTGCCCTCTGTATCTGCACCTGAGCAGGCTGCCTAGTCAGGCCTGGTTTTTTTTGGTGCACTTTTGTTCCCTACCTTTTAATACATGGTTTACCCAAAATTGGTCAAAAATGTCATACCTTTAGATTTCTAAGCTCCAAAGTGCCCTTGGTACATTTTTCCAGTGTACAAGTTAATTCAAGAATTACCAATCTATTCCAACCTTGGGTAGAGGGTCCAACATGATTCAGTTCTGGATGAGAACTGAAGTAGCTATGAGAGGATGTGCCCTCCTAAGAGTAAATTAATTTTAAATAATGTTTATTCTCTCATCTTCCCATTAAGCACTTGCACAATCTCTGTATCTGTCTTCTGCTGTATACATCCATATTCATTTCCCAATATACAGTCCTGTACATGACCAAGCAAGCAGAGAGTAAAAGAAAAGACAAACAGATGATGTCAGGGCATAGTTCACTAGAAAAGTTAGACCCCATTTCCACATTGTATTTCCATTAGATCTGTGTCAGAATATCAAGGAAAATGTGCAAATTTGACCTAAAGGGTTGACATTTGTCCTTACTCTGCCTCCTCTTGTGTTCTCAATTTGTGAAACTCTAAAAGTTTTAAATTGCAAGAGACTTTTCCATGTACTACCATTGTGGTAGACAGGGTTGTGAAAGTGAAAATAGAAACTTGCTGCAGAAAGATAGCTGACTAACTGTATCTACATCAATTGTGTGGTAAGAATTGACCGCAGTGCAAGGTGAACTAAGTTTATGTTTTTAATCAAATATGTAAATGCAAAGGCCTCGTAATCATTTATTATACTGGTACAGATCATGTGGTTGTACCAGGTAAAAACGGGGTCCGAATGTTCGAATGTGGTGCAAACATCAAGGAAAAACTGTAACAAGTTCAACTTGAACTTTCGGTCGCTGTTGCAATTTTTACATCGTGATTCAAACTTCTCAATTTACTTAAAAGTCTTTTGTTGCTCCAAACAGCCAAATTTTACACATGACCACTGTGATGTTAAAGGAAAATTCTAGTTTATTAGAAGTTTCATCCTTTTGGGCTTTAGTCACCAAGCTAATTGCTGAGATCATATGCCACAGTACAATCCGTGAAACACATTGAATGGGTCAAGAAACGTGAAGTCAGATGATCAGATAGGTTGAAAACACTACAGTTTGTCATGATAATCCAAAACATTTTATTTGGAGATTAAACCCAAAGTTAGCACATGTTGCTAGTTATCCCTCACCACACAGGACAACTTGCATGCAGCAAGACAAAGCAGGAAGTGTGTGGATGTTTACAACAGATAGTCTGGTTAATCTTTTTTATTGTTTGGATTCTTTTATATCTTCAACATAAAGGTGACTAACTTTTTGGTTTGTTTTCAACCTATTTGACTGTCTGACTGCTCCTGTTGGACATTTTTTATGTCACCATGTTTCCACATCTCAGCCCTTACTGTACAATGCTATTACAATCAATTTATTACCAGAGCTACAAAAACGGTAGCTCAACATATAATAAACTGGAACTATCCTTTGACAGTGGTTTGAAAAACCAGGTAGAATTTCTCCTGACTATAGAAATGGGATCCTTCAACTAAGTTAAAACATGGTGATCACAGCTGTTATAGGCACTTGCATCAATCCAGTCCATGGAAAAATATTTCTGACGTGCCGTCCATCTCCTAAAACATGCAGTACAGACTTCTGTTATCCTTTACGTTCAACAAGTTTCAAGGCACAGAAGTGTGTCGTGCCAGGTCCCAGAGTTAAGAAGAGAGCGGTACTGACAGAACTGACCTGTTCCCACATTAGAATTAAGGGAAAAAAAGAATATTTCAGTAGTGGAAAAATACACTATGAGTAATGCATACCCTCTTCTACACACCCACAACCGCACATGAGTAGCTGCAGGTGGCAGTTCAGTCTGTATTGTCACACTCTAGCCACTCACTGGTCCACTTCCAAATACTCCTCTCATTAGGGACAGAAAATCTGAACTCAGATCAGTCTGTCAGATTTCCACACGAGTATTGTGTAAATAGGGAGCGAGGCCAGGTGTCCAATGCCCATTTAGTGTTCATGTGCTGAGAAGATGGCATCAAAACTGGTGTGTTTGCCAAAAGGCTAATGTGTGTGCGTGTGTGTGTGTGTGTGTGTGTGTGTGTGTGTGTGTGTGTGTGCGTGCATGCGCGTGTGTGTACTCTTAATATATTTGAGAGACATTTGTTGTTTGTGGACTGACAAAATACTGGATAAGGACATGGAAACTGACATAAGTAGCTGCTGAAACAGTTTTCTTTTCTGATTGTGGGCATAGGTGAATCACAGGCTGTGTGTCTGACAAATCTGCAAGCATTTTTCTTTTACAGGAGATGCTGTCAGTGTTAATGAGAACATTATTCACTTTTGTTATGTCAAAGGAGAAAACAAGCTAGCTAATGAAAATCCTGTCCCCTCCTAAAGAGTCATGGGCACCTTAAACTGTCAGCAGGTAAGTAAAAAGGTCACTATTGCTATAAGAAAAAGGTTGGATTTCTGTTTTGTTTGGTAATTTGCAGGATATCAGACTTTATTAAATTTACTGAAATTTTAGTGATGGGTCAATTTCCAAATCACTTTGGTGTAAATGTAGGTTTTCTGTAAAAAAAACAAAAAAAACAAAGTACATCTTCTTCTTGAAAATGACGCTCAAAATCAAACATAGCCTGACTTATATCTTTCTACAGATGGAGAACAAATATTTCTTTAGTAACGAGTAATGAGGTATGAAGTATTTCTTTCTGTTAAGTCCTAGTATCTGAGTGTTTTTAGGCAGGTGACCTCTAATTCCAAAATCTCTCTGCTCCTCTCTGCATTCAACACACAGTAGATGTGACACGAGGAGTGGGAATGTGTGTGTATGTGTCTGTGTGTGTCTGTGTGCATGTGTGTGTGTGTCTGTGTAGTCCTTAGCTGTCTACCACCTGGTGTGGCAGAGTGACAGAGGAACCGTTAATAAATGAACCTTGTTTGTCTCTTCCTTTCAGAAAATAAGTGAGCAGCTCCCCTTTCCCCTTCACAAAAATGGGTCCCCTCCTCACAAAGCGGAAGCTGTACTCCTTTAGGATGTTGTAGCAGTCCTCCACCACCTGAGTGAAACACACACAATGATAATCCCATCATCCCAGTGCTTAGAGACAGTTTATCAGAAAGCAATGGAACACATTAACTTAAAGTTATATATGCAAAATTGCATTTTTGATTTTGGAAAAAATGAATAAAGCAGCACAGAGAAGTTGACAAACAACTAAAGTAATTCTACTAAAGTAGTCACTCAGTGCAAAGTATAATACTGTGTTTGATATGAAAAGACATTACCATCTCACTAATAAATGAAGTAGTCTCTGTCTGTGTGTCAGATCTTGACAACCATATGTCCATCCTAGTACAAGGTTGGCAGGATGGTGCTGGGATGTAAGTGCATTGTTCAGTTTGAAGTCGTTTGCATGAGCGTTGGGCAATTTTGGGGTATTTTTGTGGTCTGTAACCTGGCTCTTAGATGCCAGTGGGCAAAGCCAAAGTTTTCCAAAGACACAATTCTAGAATATTGTCATAGATTACGGCTAAGAAGTCACACATTGAAGACAGAAGAGGTTAACCACAGACAGCAGGCACTGCAGCAACATCATCTGTAGCAAATGTATGATGTCACAGGATGTCACATTCTGATAAGAGCCATACAGACTCTTATCAGAATGGGAGGAACTGTCAAAAGGCTCATTCAAGATGAACAACGCCATTCCTGGAAAGCAAACAGGATAGCACAACAGTAGCAAGGGGCACTATTAAGCGTCGGCACTTAAGATGAATGATTATCAGCAGCTTTCAGTTTGTACATGAAGTTGCAGAAATGCACTGATTTATTAAAAATGTTACCAGATACTTATCAGTTTGTATAAAGTCTGACAGATTTAATAAGGACAGGGCAGCCTACTAAAATGCAATACAGGAGATCTGTGATCTCTGTTCCAGGTTCAACCTCCAGTTTTCATAAATTCTCATGTAAATCTGCATATCAGTTACCCACTAAAATCAGCTGAGCAGCCTGTCCCTCTTGCAATACATAAAACAGTCAAATAAAGTAGAATGAAATACAATATAATATGATTCACATCTATACAGATGTTATTGTTTTGGTGTTGCCAAATACTAACAGAATTAAATCCAGTCCAATATTAATATACAATGAATTAGAACTATATATTGTATACGGGTTGTGATCTGTAATCTGAGGGTAGGATATTCAGGCTCTGATGAATGTCTAACTTAACAACATTTATTTTGTTTGTTAGAAAGAAATTATCCACCGTAGAACTGCATTAAAACTGCATAGACTAACTCTCAGTCCAGTGTTCTCTTTTATCTGTTTTGGCCTCCATTATTTCCTCAGGGAAATATCTAACCTTTTGCTGCTAATTGCTCCACTGTGTTCACCATGTAACTTCTAACTGTGCTTGTTCACTGCTAAGCAGGTAGTGTACAGTGGCCTTATAGAGCTTCTTCTTTGAAAAGAACCGAAAGCTGCTGGAATCACTCATAAAACCAAATCAATGAGCTAAAAGAGCCTGAAAGTTCTAATTCTCTGTGGGTATGTCATTATGAGCATTTCCACTCACATTATGCATTAAGTCAGTAAATCTGTTGCTCATATAAAAATGATCATTAGTGGCGTGTTTGCAGCGTTTTCAGTGATATTCAGCTTCATTTAGTGGTACAACTAAAAATATATAGGATTATCAAGACGATGTACGCCTTCTGAGAGAAGAACAGTGGTTAGTTTAATCCACTGACCCACATAAACTGGAGTCAGTGTCTTCTCTTGTGATAACTTGTATCCATTACAGTATACAGAAAGCACCTGCTGTCATAGTTGTCATTCTAAAAACAAAATCACATTATATTGTCTTAAAATGTTGTTTCTAAAAATGGGCATTTTTCTGCTAAGTTTATGTTTCAAATAATTGTGTAATTTAAATGTAAAACAATATTTTTCTGCCATTATTGTTCATATTGATACAAATTTTCCTTTTGAGTTTGTTTCACAGAGATTTTAGTCAAACAATAAATGCATTTTCAAACACTTGTTGCACAGGAACATGTACAGAATGTAGTAAGGTGACCACTTCTAGTCATTCTATATTGATGGAGACAAAAAAAAAAGAAGAAAAAGCTGAGCTAAAACATCTCGCCTTTAACATTTTAGTCATTTTAAACCTACTATCAACAGGAATTATTCTGAAAGTTGTGTGAACATTGTTGGGTAATTCAGAAGCCTGCAGGAAAACCTAGTGCTATACCTGGATGTTTCCCATCACCCCTGTGGACTCCATGCGACTTGCCACGTTCACAGTGTTGCCCCAAATATCATAGTGGGGTTTGCGGGCTCCAATCACTCCTGCTAGCACCCCTCCCTTATTCAGACCTGGAGGAAAGTGTTGACACATGTGACATATGAGATCAGACTGGTATTTTAGGTGACAATGACTGTCAAGACTATACTTGCAAGAACCTGACTCATCATTAATCTAAAAGGAAAATCACCTGTTTTACATTCAGCAGTTTAACAGCAGAGATTTGGGGAAGTCTGTGTAGGTCTATATTTTCACTAACTAAAAAGGGTAAATTGTGAACTTTAGGTTACTTGCGTAACCCCGGTTCTCAGAATAGTATGAGTGGGATGTCTCACTATGGGATACGCCACCTGCATATGCCTCGGAAGCAGTTATCTCATTATGACAATCCTGATTGGCTGGTGATCACGACACCTGCATCAGGTGGAGCCACCTACCCTTAAGTAGCCTGCTCTATCACGCAGCATCACTCAAAATAAGCACCTCTTCTCGCTTCGCCCAGTAAGAAGGGCTGTCTGGTGAGACATCTCACTCATGCTACTCTTAGAACCGGGGTTATGTAATGTTAATGTTATGTTATCTAAAGTTCTCATTTATAGCATTCGTTTCGATGTCTCACTATGGGATATGGAAATTCTTGTATTGCCAGACATCAACCACCAGCACTCAAGGAGTGGCCCTCCGCTCTAAGGGGGCCCAGCACTCAGTACTGCATGAGCCAGGCTCAAAGCAGAGACGTCCAGGTTATGAAAGCAAACGAAAGTGAGAGGTGGAGACCAGCTTGCTGCTGCACAAATCTCCTGGATTGAAACCCCTTTAGACAGGGCCCAGGATGCAGCCAGGCCATGTGTAGAATGAGCCCGCAGGCCTTCAGGGGCCCTGAGACGTGTAGGCCAGGGCAACTGTTCCCACAATCCAGTGGGAGAGCCGTTGCTTTGTGATGGGCCTGCCCCTGTGGGGGCTAGCCCAGGAAACAAATAGCTGGTCACTCCTCCGAAATCCCTTTGTCCAGCCTGTCTTTGCCTCCTGTCTGGCTGAAGGACTCAGGCCAGGATGGGCTTTGGGCCGCTTTGGGATTTTAAACTGAGAGAACGGAGGCCATGCCGTAGCCTGTGTGAGGGTCTGTCACGGGGCTGGGGCAGGTGTGGACTGGCTTTGCGGGTGAGGCAGAGCTGGAGAGCTTCGTCCTCCTTTTTCCTCATCTCAAAGTGCTGCCGCATTGAGCGGAGTCAAAGATGCCGCCTGGTACTATCGGCATGTCCAAAATGTCCTCCTTCCCTCTGTCAGACAGGTTGGTCAGGTTGAGCCAAATGGCTCTTTCCTGCAATACCATCATTCTCAGAGATTAACCCGTGGCTTGGACCGCACAGAGCCGTACACGGAGGCAGATGTCCATTATCACGGTAATCTCGTCCCACACCACTGGAGCAGGCTTGGTTGTCATATCCTCACATAGATCAGCTTGGTATGCTGCGAGCATGGTGGACTGGAAACGGTCTACTTTGGACGGCAGTGTGGGGTTCCTGGAGGAGGTAGTCAGCCGAGGGTGAAGGTGTGCGGCAACTAGCGGCTCCATAGGTGGCATACGGAGAATGCCAAGCTTCTCCATGCCCTCACAGTCCAGGGAGGAAGCTCTGTGTATCAGGCTTTTGCCGCTGAACAGGTGGTCCTTCCATGGGGTGGACATCTCGTCGAGCAGCTCGGGGAAGACAGGTAGTAGCTGTTTCGCTGTCCTCGCAGCCTGGGGCAATTTCTTCCCTTCATAATGGTATCTGGTGGTCTCCGTTATTACTGCAGGCCAAGGGATGTTCAGTCGAGAGGCAGCACATTTGAACACGGACTGCATATCCAAGCCATCCTTCTCATCCCTAAGGGCAGCCACAGTGCCTGGTATGGCAACCTGAGCGGAAGGGATGAGGACATTGTCCTCACTCTCATCCTCCTTTGATATGAGGAGCTCCGATCCGAACGTATCCTCGTTGTCATCCTCATAATCTAACTCCAGTACGTCTTCCATAAGAAGCCAGCGCTGCTAGTTCTATCTGGGAGCCCCAGATGGCGCTAGTGCGTGGTCCGATGTCTGCGTCATTCCCGTCCTTGACCTCCTTGACTCCAATGTCACGCTTCACTCCACGGGCCAAGTGTCCTGCTTTTCGGTAATCAAAATATGGTCACCCTAGGCATATCTCATTGTGAGACATCGAAATGAATGCTATGAATGAGAACTTCTATCTCTTGGCTTGTGAAGTTTCCCTCAACATTCTAGATGCCAAGAATGTGCAAAGTTGTCATGAAAGCAAAAGGGGGCTACTTTATGATTGTTATCTCCCACCTGGACAACTGCAACTCCTCCCCCTGCTATGGCTCCTGCCTCTACCATCACACCTCTACAGCTAATCCAGAAAGCTGTTGCTTGCTTGGTGTTGGAACTTCCCAAGTTTCTACACTACTCCTTTTCTTTGTTCACTCCACTAGCTCCCTACTCCAGTGCCATCCTGATCAAAAGTCAGCTGCTACACAACAGAGCATTAAAGGGAACTGCTCCTTCCTACCTCAAAGCCATGGTCTAACCTAAACCTAAAAAAAAATGTAGATCTGGATTCCCTCCATATTTTCACAACTCGTGGGACTTTTGCTTTTAATTCCCTGATTCTGACAAAAATATAACAGTACATACCACCCATCAGCCCCACATGAAGGGTTAGTACTTACCGATGCGTAGCATGAAGTTGTTGAATGACTGGTAGTTAATGTTCATGAGTGTGACTTTCATGGCCAGAGCAAAGTCTGCTAGGTCTGCCAGGTGCTGCCAGCGCTCTTTGTCAGACTGCTCCTCCTTCTGTCAGACAAAAATCAAACATGACTGAGAAAAACACAGCATTTCAGCACAATGAGGATGACAGTTTGTGAAGTAAAAACTCTATACTGTATTTAGATATATGCTACTTCCAGTGCAGAAAAACAACCCCTCTCAGCAGATGGGAAGATAACTCCTGTTGTGCAGGTTCCTAAGTTTAGCTACATGAATAAGTTTGTAGACCAGTTCCAGTGCGGAGTGCATCTCCAGTTTTGAACTAGTGTGTGTCTTTGAATGACTAACAAAGTCATCCTATTATCTACTATAGTTAGCCATTTAATAATTCTTTAATCTTGCTATTATGGAAACAATTCAGTGTTCAGTCACAGTTACAGCCTCTGCTGCTCAAATCCTGAATCCTACCTATTTCACTGGACTATACAAATATCCTGAATAAATATCTTGAAAGCAATACCAGACTCCACAGAGACATCATAATCTCCTAAGCTGCTATAGATGTAAACTTATTGACAGCACTGCAGCTATTTTCCTGTGAGTTGAGAGTAAGTTGTCATGTTGGTTGAATCAACCAGAGAGACACACTGACGCCTGGAGAAGTCATAAGACCATGCTGACCTTCATGCAGGTGTAGCCATTGCTGACATCTGGGGTGACACCTGATGCTGCCATGTAGGTGCTGCCAATGGTCTTGATTTTTGTGATGCAGCGGAACTGAGGCTCATCCAATAACTGGCATGGATACAGGTGAAAGGTTACATTTACACTTACTGATGGTGTTATCACAGAATCTCAAACTCCCACCACTTCAAAAACAGCTACTTCACCGTAGTCTAAAGGAAATCATAACAGTCAGCAGAACACTAACAGACAGGACAATGAATTTAAGCTAAAGTTAAGATGGTAACATATTAAAGGGGATATACAATGTTTTTTCTGATTTTTTTCCAGCTTATATACTCTTGTGCTGTAAGATGTCTGTTATATGTAGTCAAGGTTCCAAAATGTGAAGTGTACATATGAAAACATGTTCCCTGCAAGTCAAAAGCCAAGATTTGCATCCCTGGGCAAATTGCATATTTTGTTGATCTAAAATTCCTCTTGTATGAAAATGTTTTTTTTTTTTAATATGCTGGAAGATATTGTGAGCAAAATAAGCCCTTCATGCCAAAGAAATGCCACAGCATTTCTATCTTGAAGAGGCAATAGTGGCTCAATAGTTGAAATTCTGGTTTACTGATCAGAAGGTAAGCCCCAGTGCCACCAAGCTGCAAATGGTTTGGCGTTGTCATGGCTGACCCTGTAAACTGACCACAACTTCCTAACAAGCTGGGCTATGCTTAAAAAAACAAAAGGCTGCTGTTTCTTCTTCTTGAAACTGCAACGTAACAACAATAGACTCAAAAACACTGATTCAGACTTCCAGGGTTTTATAACTAAGGAACCAATTCCGTCAACTTGTGGGATGGGGCTTTCCATATCATTATTCTTCCTTAGAATCATTTTCCTGGTGCAAACATGCATGGCTGAATTATTCCACAATTACAACTTGGTATTGTGTTCTAAATGCCTTCTTTGCAATGTTAACTCCACGTCCTTATTGAAGGATTTGGATTGAAAACTGTATTTAAGAAGTTGACATTTTGAAAAAAAGAACATGGAAAGAAGTTAAATCTGACTACTGTTGTTTTTTGTAGCCTCTGCAGTCAGCAGAAGAGATATAGTTTTCCAGAAGCTGTGCCTCAGCAAAATGTGCTCCTTCGGAGGAGGGCCTTAAAGAAAGTGGAGCTTAAATCTCATCTTTCAGACAGGCTGAACTGAGGGCTGTATAAAATGTCAGTATAAAATAAATTAAAACAAAAAAAAATAAAAGGTTTTTCAACTGTAAATCATGCAAAGATATTCCAAGAGAACAAAATAAAAATATAGACTTGGAAATCTTCACGATATGTCGCCTTTCCTTTTGAGTGTCTATTATATTTAGGCACTCATTACATGTGGCATTTTTGGTCCTTTTAAACTCTTATGTTGTGTGTTCCTAGTGTGCTGGCTGTTACTAAAACACAGGACCAAAATGAGAAAAACAGCTTACACTGTCAAAGTCTGAGATGATCTCGTTGAGAAACCGTAAGCATTCAATGCCACCATTATTGATGCTCTCTTCTGTGTAAAAGTCAGAGAAGTTGGGGATTGAAGCAAACATGACTCCAATCTCATCGTAGGACTGGCTGTACAACTCCTAGAACAGAACAAATCATTAAAGTGGATAGCAAGACAAAAGTTAATGCTGATGAAATACTCCCTGAATGATACAAAAAATACAATATAATTTTACAGGATATAACAACAATAATATAAAGATACACACATTGTGTTTTCTAATTTTCTAACTTCTGACTTTCCTGACTATGTTGCTCAAACTGACAAGCAAAATGAGATGCTATTACATTTTTGAGATGAGTGATATATTTTTTATACATGGTAAGAGACAAGGAATGATGTGATGTATGTGGATGTGAACTTCTTACTTCGTCCCTTTTCTTGGAACCCAGGAAGTGTCGGGCCACATGTTCAGGCAGCATGTTGGTCACCAGTGCTTCATTCCAGCGCCTCATTTCATACACTTTCTCCTTCTGCTCATGGACCTCGATCTTCCACAGGAAAAGAGTGCGTGCAAGTTTCTCTACCTTCAAGGCAGTGACAGGGACTGATGTTAGCATTTGATCGATTTATGGACTTGAAAACAGAAATGCCACATATAAACAAACCACAGGTAAAGTCACTTACTTGAACTGATAATGCTTTAATCTGATCTAATAGGGTTTAGATACAATACTGATAAAATAAATTAAAATTAAATTAAAAAAATTTAGCTCACTGTTCATTTAGTTAAACGAAAAATGTTTTTGGCACCCCTGAGCAAATGACAAAATTTGTTGATTTAAAGAACCCTTCAAGTGAAAAACAAGGTTTTTACCTTATTAAGGTGATTATTTTTTAGATGCTAGAAGACATCATGAGCAACATAAGCAGTCAATGCCACAGTGGAGCATTTCTACCTTCAAGCCCCACTGCCACCAAGCTGCACTAGTCTACTCCAGGGGTGCCTTACAACTTCCTTACAATCTGGGATATGCAAAAAAACACAAAAACAAAACTGTTGGGGCACCATTAAAATAAAATACTACATCAGTGCAGCTTGGTATGGAAGCAATCAGCCTGTGGCACTGCTGAGGTGTAACTGAAGCCTAGGTTGCTTTGATAGCTTCATTTGGCTCATCTATATTTTTGGGTCGGGTGTTTCTTATTTTCCTCCTGACAATACCCCACATGGGGTTCTATGGAGTTCAGGTCAGGGGAGTTGGCTGGCCAATCTAACACAGTAATATCATGGTCAGCAAACCATTTGGTAGTAGTTTTGGCACTGTGGACATGTGCTAAGCCTGCTGGAAAAGGAAATCGGTATGTATATAAAGCTTGTCAGCAGATGGAAGCGCAAAGTGCTCTGAAATCTCCTAGAAAGCAGCATTGGCTTTGGACTTGGTAAAACACAATGGACCAACGGCAACAAATGACATGGCATCCCAAACCATCACAGACTGCAGAAACTTTCACACAAGAAGTTAGAGAGAAAGAGTATTGATGATCTATTTCTGCAATTAAATCAGAAATGTCATTTAGCTCAGAATTTCTTGTTTTATTTATTCCTGAAAAATAGCTGATTATCTGCTCACTGAGGAAGAATATAAGAGTCTCCCACATGGTTGAGTGGCAAATTTCTGGGGATACATTACTTTCAAGAAAGACATTTGTCTCAGCAGAGATAAACCTAGTGAACTGTTTTGCTGACAGAAAATGGGAAATAACACTCCATTTTTGGTTTGGCTGGGGTAATATGTAGTTCCTTGTCTGACTCACCAGATGTAAGATGCGAGTCCACCATATGCCACTCTACTTTATGCCACTTTACATGGGACTTCAAACACATTGGATTCCGTGCCTCTCCACTCTTCCTCCAGACTTTAAGTCCTTGATTTCCAAATGAAATGAAAAATTTCCCTTCTGGACAACTTTCAAGTCAGCAGTCTTCCCTGTGATTGTGGCTGTGTGTACTGAACTAGACCAGGGGATACACAGTATTTATACTGTTTGAATAGTAATTTACTGAAACTCTAATAAAATATTGTATTATTGTGAGATGTTTTTATTTTTGAGCTATAGTCTAGAAAATAGAAAAATGCTTGAAACATTTCACTTTTTGTGTAATAACTAATTAAATATATTTCATGATAATCTAATTCTCTTCAGCATCTTTTTCCTGGTGCAAACATGTATGGCTGTTTTACTCCCATATTATAACTTGCCATTATGCAGTGTACTTATACAATGCTTGATCAGAGTAGTAGGTTAACTAGAAAGTGCAAGCTACCTTGAGCAGGGAGGGGTAAATGGAGACAGAGGCAGGGGCTATGTATATCTGCACATTCTAGAGTAAGTAATGGCGTTTCTGCTTGCATCCATTTATTAACAAAGAGAGAGAGGGCAAACAAGTTCTTAACTATGCATGTCGAACACCAGATTTTTTTTTACATTACAACAGACTCATATTCTAATGAAAAGGTGTTTATTTTTTTCTACTTTTAATCAACAGGACATAGTGTCTCTTATTTATCTTGTGATGCTAGGTGGAAACTGCTGCTTCCAGGACAGCAGTGTTATCCTTCTCGCAATTAAGTATGTAAAGGCTATGGCTTGCCTTTAAAGGGACGAAGTTCTGGCATACCTTCACAGAAAGGGGTAGGAGAGATAGTTTTTTGAAGAAAAATTGTATAAGGGTAATAAATAATGGTCCAGAATGTAGAGAGTTTGGGGCAAGACCAAAGTATATTCATAGGATCTGTAGGTTGGCCTTTACATTAAGGTAAGAGGGGTTTGCATTAGGACATTTGCCTGTCTCGTGTTGGTTAGGTGGGTTCTTAAGACAATCTTCAACAGTATCAAGCCATGACTAGCACATGGATAGGGGGCATGTATTAGTTTAAAGGAGGCTTCCCAGCAGATTCAATTTCTTACCCAGATCAGTTCCATCTTGTCCTAACTTCTTTAGGTGAAGGTGGAGAAATATTAGATATAGTATCATATGTATCATCGAGGGCCACTATCCTGCATGGTTTAGATGCTTCCCTCTTCCAACACACCTGATTCAAATGATCATCTCATCATCAAGCTCTGCAGAAGCCTGATAACAATCCTGATCATTTGAATCAGGTGTGTTGGAAGAGGGAAACATCTAAACCATGCAGGATAGTGGCCCTCGAGGACCGGAGTTGCCCATCCCTGATATAGTAAGTAAAAATTACCCCTCTGCTGTCAGGATATATCAAAGGTATATAGTAAATCTGGAAATGAAGCAAAGCTTTTCTGGGCAAAATGTCTCATCTGAAGGTATCTGACTAAGTCAGATTTTAGTAAATCAAATGGTTGGCAATTGTGAGAAGGTGGCAAATTTACCCTCAGCAAAAATACAACAAAGAACAGAGCCTGGAGGAAAGTTGTAATTTCCCCCCCATTAGGGAGTATATTAAAACCATATTTAAAGGGAGTATATTAAAACCATATTTAAATCAAAATGCTCAAGTTCAAGTTCAAGTTCAAGTTGTAAAATGCTTTTTAAATTGCCGTCAGTTCTTGCATGACTAATAAAAAAGGGTGTTGAACACTATTCACTTTTAAAGGGGGAATGACTGTGCATATAATGAAAACCTAGATAAATATGCATATCTATTTACACCCATGACTCACCTTGGCTTGCTACAGCCATGAGTCCAGTGCAGAATTTTCTTCTCTATATTGCACACCCAGTAATATTAAATAAAATTTGGGAGAGCAAGTCCAGCCAGGTCATTATACCTTTGAAGAGAACTAGAATTAGAATTAGAAGAATAATTTCTTAATTAAAATAGGGAAAAATTGGAAAAACAAAAAATATGAGGTAATACAGTCATTTTAATAATGTTCACTTTGCCTACCACAGGTAATGTGAGAGCTGCCCATTTGACCATATCTTGCTTTTATTTTTCTGAACAGAATTCCAAACTTTTCATAAATAGAGAGGTGATGTTTGATTGCTAAAAGTATTTTAAAAAAGGTGTTTTGTTTGTTTAGCTGAGAATACAGCTAAAGGTGGATCTATACTCTCTTCTCCCAGGCAGAAATTAACATTAATCGGAAAGTCTTCAAAACTGACCTAAGCAGTTGAGGATGTGTGGAGTTGAGGACGTGACAAACAGAGTTTTAAGGGTCTGAAACATACAATAAAATACCATCAGCATATGCGTACGGCACAGCCCTGCGCATTCAAAACCTTCAAAGTCTTTGGAATGCCTTAAAGCAATAGCTAAGGAATTAATCCCAACAGCAAAGAGAAACGATGAAAGTGGACATCCATTATATGTTCCTCTACTGAGAGTGATGTTTTGGGATTGTTGAGCGTTCTTTATCACTGCAGTCGTGGGGTTGGAGTTGAGGAGCCTTATCCTGCTAAAAAAACAAAAAACAAAAAAAGATCCCTCAAAGCCCAATTTTTATGGGTTACAAATAGAAATTCCCCACTCCTCCTGGATGAAAGCTTTGTCAGCAAGTGATAATATTACTTCAGCTGTACAGCTGTGTGTCATGTATGTTAATTATCTATTAAGCATAGTTTCTGAAGAAAACACAATTGAACAGCCAATTTTCTAATAACTTCTAAGCTGTAACCACGAGATTCTGGGGTTTTATTCATCTTGGGTGATTCAATACCTTCCAGAATATCTGCTATGGAAATTTCTAGCTCAGTATAAAACTCTTAAAAGGTATTGATATTCTTGGTAAATGGTAAATGGTCTGCACTTGTGTTTCGCATTCACCCATTCACACACACATTCACACGCCAATGGCGACAGAGCTGCCATGCAAGGCGCTAGCCTGCCACTGGGAGCAGCTTTGGGTTCAGTGTCTTGCCCAAGGACACTTCGGCATGCGAAGGGGCCGGGGATCGAACCGCCAACCTTGCGATCAGTGGACAACCCGCTCTACTACCTGAGCCACAGCCGCCCTTTTTGTTGTTGACTGTCAGTAACAAAAACTGTGGATCTTGGTAACTAGCTGAAGCCTGGCAAGATTGCCAAATAATATACTGGCTTTGTCCCAAAATGTATAGCTGCTGTGGCAGGCTTTCAAAAACAGATGTGTGGTTCCATTGGTGAAAAGGAGATTATATGCAACCTGAAATTCTTTTTAAAGACACAAGAAGTTAGAGAGATAGAGTATTGATGATCTATTTCTGCAATTAAATCAGAAATGTCATTTAGCTCAGAATTTCTTGTTTTATTTATTCCTGAAAAATAGCTGATTATCTGCTCACTGAGGAAGAATATAAGAGTCTCCCACATGGTTGAGTGGCAAATTTCTGGGGATACATTACTTTCAAGAAAGACATTTGTCTCAGCAGAGATAAACCTAGTGAACTGTTTTGCTGACAGAAAATGGGAAATAACACTCCATTTTTGGTTTGGCTGGGGATTACCTCCTAGGTCAGAGGTTCTCAACCCTGGTCCTCGAGGCCCACTATCCTGCATGTTTTAGATGTTTCCCTCTTCCAACACACCTGATTCAAATGATCAGCTCATCATCAAGCTCTGCAGAAGCCTGATCATTTGAATCAGGTGTGTTGGAAGAGGGAAACATCTAAAACATGCAGGATAGTGGGCCTCGAGGACCAGGGTTGAGAACCCCTGTCCTAGGTAGTTCCTTGTCTGACTCACCAGATGTAAGATGCGAGTCCACCATATGCCACTCATTTAGTTTTGTCTGTTATTAAGTTATTAATAATCTTTACAGCCTTGAAAAATAAGTTGGGTCTAATTTGAGGATTTGTCCAGACTGGAGTTCACACACAATTAAAAACACCTTCTATGGTGAGATTACTCGTATTATATTTGGGTAATGAAGTAAAACGTTTGTTAAAGAAGTTGCTGTCAACCAAGTTTAGGCCAAAAAAAAATAACATACTAGAATACCAGGGATAGAAGTTATGTTCAGTTTTATTTTAGGACTGGGTAGTACAATTCCTTTTAACCTGCATTTACGTGAGATAATGTAATCTGCCAAAAGTGTGTTTCCAGGAAGTGCGTATTAGTGGTAGAGTGTAGAGGGAGGTTAAAGCTTCATTGGAGTCACCAGGTGGCAGCATAGGAGGGCTCATTAAAAACATCTGGGCCCGTATTCACAAAGAATCCTAGCTAAAAGTAGCTCTTAGTGACATCACTCTTAGAAAAATCTTAGAATTCCTCGGATTCTAAGATTTTTCTTAGAATGTTCCCTTGGTTAGATAAAAGTTATTCACAAAGCGTCTTAGGCCTTAAGAGAGCTCCTAAGGTGAAAAACTGTTAGGAATAGGGAGGAGGACTTTTAAGA
>OMNN01097370.1:0-31015 GCA_900302755.1 Chromis chromis
CTGCTGACCCATGACTGCACACCGACGCATAGCTCCAACCTCTTCGTGAAGTTTGCGGATGACACAACTGTGGTGGGTCTCATCAGCAACGGAGATGAGACCCACTACAGGAGCGAGGTGAGCCGCCTGGCCTTGTGGTGCACTCACAACAATCTCTGTCTCAACGTTGAGAAGACGAAGGAGATTGTTGTGGACTTCAGGAGAGCGCACACCCAGCATGCTCCTCTGGCCATCAATGGTGCTGCTGTGGAGAGGGTGAGCAGCACCAAGTTCCTGGGTGTGCACATCACAGAGGACCTCTCCTGGACGACCAACACGCATCACTGGCCAGGAAGGCTCACCAGCGCCTCTACTTCCTCCGCAAACTGCGAAGAGCAAGAGCCCCGGCCCCCATCATGTGCACCTTCTACAGAGGCACCATAGAAAGTATCCTGACCAGCTGCATCACGGTGTGGTTTGGCTCCTGCACTTCCTCCTGCCGCAGGTCCCTCCAGCGCATCGTGAGAGCAGCTGAGAAGATCGTTGGTGCCTCTCTCCCATCACTCCAGGACTGCTACACCTCCCGCCTCACCCGCAAGGCCCTCCGCATTGCGGGTGATCCCACCCACCCGTCACACAGCCTCTTCAGTCTGCTGCCATCAGGGAGGAGACTGCGGAGTCTTCGGGCCAGGACCAGCAGGCTGAAGGACAGTTTCCTCCACCTGGCTGTCAGGACACTTAACTCTCTCCCAGCCCTGCCCCCCCTCCCCCTTCTGCCCCCTGCACACACAAACTCTGGTCTCTGACCCCCCCCACCCCCAATCAACACTGGACTTCAATCCACAAGACCGTACCTGCAAACTTGCACTCTCACGCTTCATCCAGTAATGAAGCTCATTTTACCTGCACTACCACATTTGCACTAAATTGTTTTTCCAATCTGCTATGTGCCTTTATAGTATTATTTATTATTTGTATTTTTTTCTAAAGCTCTTTTGTTGTTGTTTTTGTTTATTACAATTTTATTACCTAATGTCGTTTTTATTTAATGTATGTTGTCTTGCACCAAAGGTTTGAAGAGTACTGTAATTTCAATCCTCTGTATGTCCTGTACATACAGCAGAATCGACAATAAAAAAACTTGACTTGACTTGACTTGAGTTCTCCGGGATAGTTTGAAGTTGTATAGTTGGAGAAAATAATTTTCAGACTGACTGAAAAATGAAGTTGCAGCAATCCTAGTGTAGTTTACTTAAAAGTAGTGGTTTGTCTCAAAATCAGGAATATTAATTATTATAGAGTGCATAACTGTGAAGCGTTAATATTAGAAGTTTTATTAATATCAGACAAGTGGAGAGATACAAATTACTATAGTTATATTTAGTTAGAAACTTAATTGTGAATACAAATTTTGTCAATCTGACTAATGGTTTTTAAAATGTAGGTCTTCTAAAATACTGGGTCACCCGAGGACATCAAAAAAGACTGTAAAATTTACGAGCTTTTTGGCTATTTGTCATCGCTCTCCTATTGGCTGCCCTCAGCCAGCCACCTTCCAACTCGTCTCCTAATTGGTCAGATTTCAACAGGGCTTTCCGGGCGGAAAAACAAGTCGCGCTGTGATTGGCTGATGCGTCCGTCTGGCTGTTGGATTTGTAAAAACGGATACATCTGCGAGTCGCTGTAGGGCGCCGTCCGGCATGTCTTGTTTACGGCGAGGTCGGAATACCATCCCGCGGTCCCGCTAAACGTTTCAGGTGAGTTTCTTTATCGTTATTTAGCTTCAGTAACCGTGTGCAACTAAGCTGCGACCTAAGGACACCTCCAGCCGCCTCATAAAATATGGTGGAAGATATGACAGTTCCCGGCTACGTCTATCCCCTGGTGCGGAGACTGTCTGCTACACACTGTAGGAATATCGGCGTTAGTCTAAACGTGCAGTTTTGACGGAGTTACAACAAAGCTCTGCTACGATGCACCTCAAATGTTTATCACACTACCTCTCTGGAGAGCCATCATCTGGAATAAATCGACATTAGCTTGAGTAATGATACGCCAGCACATAAATAAAAGTTCCAGCAAGTAGACGGCGCTCAGTTTTGATCGAACCGCCGCTAGTTTGATTGAAAACAACTGAAATGTTTTTAGCCCCTATTAGCTACAAAATCTGCCATGTTCCCCCTTTACTGTGCTGCTACCTTTATTAGCTTAGCGTAGTTATTAGATAGAAGCTGAACAACTTTTCGCGCAAGTGAACGACTACTGCGTGCCAACCACAATGACTGGCAAACACGGGGGGCTCAAATTGAAAGCATGAAAGTCGGTTTTGCCTCTAATCTAATTATTCTTCTGTTTTTAATTTATGCTACAGTTTCAAAAGAAAGGGCTGTGATTTACACGTTTCTTCGACAGCCATCAACCACATACCACACGTAATTAATGCCCTTTCATAGCACTGCATAGAACTGCATAGCAGTTGGAAAACAAGAGTGAAACAGTTTATAGGAGACTGAAATCTGTTTATTGACTCTATTAACGACGGATCACTCATCGACTGTGCCTGTATTTCAATCAACACTAGTACAAATCTCCATGAATGGCCCCACCTGTCCATTGTTGCATTATTATCATTGTCAACTATGCCTATTTACATCTTAAGCTAGTGGTGTCTTGTTTCAGGTTTTTTTTTCCTTTTTACATTATTCTGTCCCTCTTGATGTGCTTTTCTTTTCAATCAGTATTTTTTTCAAGCAAATGTGTCAACATATTTGTTTCTCAGCTGGAAGGATTTGCTGCTTTTCTTTGTTTTATGTGATAGTAAACATCTTATCTCTGGGTTTTGAGTTGCTGATTTGACATAAACCCTTTGTCAAGTCACCGTTATTTATACAGCACATTTAAAGCACCAGCTGTTGAGCAAAACGGCTTTCCAGAGTTAAGACTTAACCTAACAAGTTTAAATATTGGGGTTAAGACCCGACAGTGTTATGTACGATGTGAGATTACCTGAGTAATTTAAATAATAAGGATTTAAACATCACAAAAGGATATAAAATAAAACTTTACGTGATATATTACATATAATGGCTACTACCCTACAATATTATTATGAACCTGTCTTGTTTAAATATTTTAACCAGATTAGATGAACCCTGGATTCCCTTTGTGATACCCACTTCTCATAATTCTGACATTTTGTATAAACTAATAATTTGTGTTGTTATTCTTCATTGCAGAATACACTTCCATCCCAGACTTTAGCAAAGTAAGTGAGGCTTTATTTCTGAGACCTCTTCTGAAGTGCTTTCGTATTGATATGTTACCCCGCATGTGTGTTGTTTTTCCGTTGTTGTTATTTACAGAGAAGGCCAGACAAGGAGAAAGAGAGCGAGAGAGAGCAAGGGGATGTTGACTTACCCCTCTGACTCGCTCCCTAAGATAGTTTGTCCAATGGATGAAGATGCTATTCCCCCAAACCCTTTCTGTAGTGCACCTCCCCACAGTGAACCTCCACCACCTCTCCTCCCCCTTTCCTCCGTCACTCCCAGGTATAGTTTTCCTGGCACCTTTTGGTTTGTTTTGCTTTTGGTGTATTTTCCCCCTCTTGCTTTATGGCACTTTTGGTTTAGGAGTACACAATATTGAACTTTTGCCAATATCCATTTGCTTATAATTTTCATAGCTATTATAGTCACTACATGTGTTCGGCAAATTTATTTATTTCAAGTGACTTCATGTGTTTAGTTTCATCCATTGCAAGGCTTCTATGCAAGATGCAGATTGGGGCGTCTCAGCGCTTGTCTTTACGTTTTTCAGGAGATTACATCTTTTCCAAATATCAACAGTTCAGTCACAGTTTACCTCACCTGAACTGTGGAGAGCCTCCAGCATTTAGTTTTAAATAGCTTGGCCAAACAACAGAAAGATTTGTGAAAGCTTGCTGGTAGAAACTGGAAGTCCAACGTGAACTGAAGACAAGTATTTGTAAATACTGAAATGAATCTAGTCCCATGGATTGGTTTAACGCTCTTTAAAGAAATGCATAAAGTAGCTGAATGTCATTATCAGTTTAGAACTAGCGCACAGTTATTACATTTAGATAGTGGGATTATCAGATTGATAATCATGTTTATTCTCATTATATTCCATCAGTATCTGTCGGTTCCATCTTAGATATTGGTTCCTGTCTTTTTCATTATTTTTGATACTGGTTCAGCTGCTTTATTCATCCCTACGGCTAACTGCACTTTTTTTTTCTGACTGTATTTGAGACAAAAAAAAACGCTGCATGTAAGCCACATGTAAGGATTTCTGTGAATCATTCACAGCTGTGTCGGTGATGGATCATCTGGACATAGACGGAGTGGTCGCATTCAAGCGGTCAGAGCTCAGACTCCTAACAAGCAGAATAACACAGACAGCCGAGCGGCTCAGAAACCATCCAGACAGAATCCGTCCCCCGCAAAGAAACAAAGGCAGATTGGAAACATGGTAGGAATTTAACTTGAAAATCTTGTTTAGATGCTAATCCATAATAAAGTGAGCCTCTGCTAACAGATTGTTGGTTCTTCTCTTTTCTTTATAGGTGCAAGTGTCGCAGTCTCAGCAGCCAAGAATTGAAAGAGCACATGTGCATGAGAAACAAAACGAGGTCAGTGTCATCGTTGTTTGATCTGCACGTTCCTACATTGCATCTCTCTGTGAAGAAAAACATTGAGATGCTATTTGTCATTCTACACGCTCTAGGTAGTATTTTTCCTGGTGTAAAGCCATTGGAGTCTAATCTCTTTATACAGAAGCTGTACTCTAAGGCTGTGTATGGAAACATTGGAGACCTGTACAGTGAGCAGGGTGTCAGGGTTAATTGAGTGATTTAATCCTCCTTCACGGTCTGCTGCATCTGACACAGACAAGCAATCGAGTGTCTTAATGTGACCTACTAATGCGCAGAATGCAGTGTCTCTTTATTGTCTCCGTTTCAGCCAAAACAAAAAAACAACCAGGTAGTCAAGTAAACTGGCTGAGGAAAAGACTACTTATTCACTCCTTTTCCTTTGTTACCATATTTTGCGAAGTTTGTATTTCTGTTCATCTTAAATTAATGCAGTGAAAAAAAAAAAATCCAAGAAGGGAATGAGATAAACATTAAAAAATGGTATCACAGTAATCATGAATAGACACTCATTTTTTATATTTATTCTAAAAGTGAAAGCTTTTTATTTATGCTTGAAAATCTGCAAAAAAATGCTTTTTGATGTGTTTTGTAGCTTGTTTGCTCGATCAGAAGCTCAGCTGCTACTGATGCTCGACCAAACGCTGCTTAATTCTCTTTAAACAACTGTAAAATGTTTGTCTGTTAATTTTTCAGGATGCGTTGGATTTTAGTTTTATAGCAGAGCGCCAAAATAAGTAAGTGTGACTGCTAATTTTTCACAGCTTGTATATGCATGATGACTAGTTGATATGGAAACAGTTTACTTAGTCATTTTTATTTATCTTGTATTTTACAAGTTGAATAGGAGACTGTGTTTGGAAAGTAACAGCTGTGATCCGAGCCTGTTATGCAGGCGTGGTTCAAGTAGTTTTCCATGTAACGTGGAAATCAGGAAACCAGTGGAAAGGAGACATGAATAACTGCAATTCAGGGCTCTTTTAATAATGGAAAACTAAATACAGTTTCTTGATATCAACAGTTACACAGTGCAGTGATGCTTTTACTAGAATCTTACATCGGTATGTTTTCATTTTATATTTTGCACTCCTCCTGCTTTGTGATTTGTCACATTTCCTTTTTTCTCCTTTTTATTTCATAGGCAAAAGGACCGGAAAAGCCCTCGGAAGAAACCATATGTGTCAGCTGGAGAAAGTGAAGTTGAGCAGTTGGCTCAAAACACCACAAAGAATGTCGATGCTACTGAATCTGACATGAATGCGTGCAGAGGATTGGTTACCGAAGACACTGTTGAAAATGCATCTGCACCAAAGGGATGGGTGATCGGCCCGTTGTTTCAGTCATTCAAATCAAAGATGGCCAGTTTCACAGAGATAGTTATGAGCCCCGTTAAGCTCTTCAGAGCCAACAGTCCTCCGCCGTCCATGGGCCATCCGGACAAACTCAGTGAGTGTGAGCTACAAGTCAATGAAACAACTGATGCTGAGCACTCAGAGCCAAGCAATACGTTTTATTCAGGACAAAGTGAGTACAGCAATCAGGATACTAAAACTACTCCGCAGAGGCTCAGTGATGTAGGAGGTGCACATAATACAGAAACGTTTGTTCCCAAATATTCTAAAAAATTAGATTTTGATGCGGAGTTGTCAACACGCAGTTCTGAACAGGCTGCTGAATGTGCAATAAATCAGACGGATAAAATCTCACCTGATTTAGTGCCTTTTACTCACAGTCCCTTACCCCACTTTGTTTCTGAACAAGTTTCAGAATCTGTTGGGTCTGCTATTAGGCCATCTATCCTGCTACGGTCCACTGCCAATGTAAGTGCCTCAAATGAATCCAAGTTAAATATGTCCAGTGCTGTGGAGGACCAGAAGGGCAAGGTGGCTTCCCGGCTGAAAACGCCAACCAAAAGACGTACAGGGAAGAGATCTGAGTTCAAGAACGTTAACTCGAAGACTCTTACGTCTGAAGACATAAAGGAGGAGTCTGACTCAGAGGTCAATGACAAGCAGCTTTCTCACCAGTACTCTGTTAAATCAAACAACGGTGACTCAGACAAAATGCTGTCTTTGTCTTCTTCAGTCTATTACTCTCAGCCTGACTCAGACAGTCTTCAGCCTGATGGCAGGGATGGTGATGCTGGGAACACGGAGAGTTGCAGCTTGGTTTGTCAAAGCCTCCATCATAATATAAGTTACGGTGCTACTAAGAGATCACTGGAGCCTACTATGGATACACTGCAGCTGGAGTGTCAGCTAATCCCTGAAACATGCTCAGGTACCGGCTCTGGGAGAGCAAAGAGGGCGCTGAAACCGAACTGCAATTCCCAAGATTCTGTAAAAAGGAAAAGACTGATAGCAGATCCAGAGGTTACAAAAAATGAAGAGATATTAAACGTAACTTCAGATACTGGCAAAAGGAGAGAGCTAAGACCACCAAGAAAGGAAGTTGTGTTGATAAATACCAATACAGATGGGGAAGAAACACTGAAACCTGCCAGAACAAGACAAGCTGCTCCAACAAGAGCCAATAGGAAAGGAAAAGGTAGACAGGAAATGCTTGCTACAATAAATGAAGCAGTGTTAAACATGCAGACTGAAAGTTGCCCTGATGCCATGTTGGTTTGCTCGCTGGATAAAAGCAGTGGTGTGTCAGAGGACAACCAAAAGGGCTGCAGCAGCAAAGCAAAGCCTAGCGGTTCATGCAAAAGACTGAAGACGAGAACAGTCCTTAGTAAAGCGGATGTTAATATTGATAACGGTATGGATCTGGAAACAACCGTGGCAATCACTTCTACTAAACAAGCTGAGGAGGAGCCCTTATCTGAAGTTCTTGTCCGTCCGAATATAAAGCAGCTGCAGAGCAAGTGCAGGAATACGAACAAAAAGCCACTAAAACGGAAATCGCCGAACCAAGCGATTTCCACGACTGAACCAGGCAGCACTTTGGCTTCTAACACATTAGTAGTATCATTGGAGCCATTAGAACTCACACAAACAAATCTGAATACCTCTCAGCATGTTCAGAAAGAAGAAAACTCGGCTAGAGGGCAGAGCCAGCCGTCCAAGAGACCCAAAAAGGGTCTTCAAGTTGCTGTTCAATCATCTAGTGGGACTCAAGAGACAAAGCAATGTATCCCCAACCCTCAAGTATTAACCAAAGAAAGTCGGAATAAAGAAAGCAAAGGTAAAGTCTCAACAGACCCTGTATATTTTGAAATGACACCCTTTGAAAATATTCGCAAACCCGTTCCTTCACCCTCCAAACCTCTTCAAGACTGTTATATAAAATTATACAATGAAGATAAGCATTTTACAGATGGGAAAGCAAATTGTGGTGCTGATGAAATATTCCTCACAGACTCTGAAGTTTGTAACAATAGCAGCATCAATCTCTCTAGGCTCAGGTCTAGCACAAGAAGAGTTAACATTAAGCCAAGGAGAGCAGACAACCAAAGGAGGAAATGCAGGGTTTTGCATAGTCGGACGCGTAAAGGTGAAGAGATGACAAAATCTGTCACCATGGAGGATGCAGATCTGGCTTCATCAGGTGTACGCTCATTAGGAAATGGGTTCTTGAATCGCCTCTTGCGCAGCTACTCTTGCCCAGAGATCCCCTCCCTCTGTCACCACGACACGCCCTGGACTTCCTCTGTGCATTCACCCCATCACAGCAGGACTCACTCTTCCCACCACCATCAGTCCTCCCACAGTTCCGTTGTCTCTCACAAATCCCTGCGGCGGGCTCGTCGACACACCGTCTGCAGCGTGGAGATAGAGAGGGAGATCGCTCCTCTGTGTCTTCGGAAGGAGGTGTATCCGTCCAGAAGATCCGCCCCGTACGACCCCCTCACCCAGCACCTGTCGCCCAGTCTTGCACTTTCTCCCAGCACGTCCCTTTCAGCTCTCGCTTCCTGCTTCCTCTCAAGCCCCCTGGCTTTCCTTTCCAAGAAAGCTGACAGCAGAGGAGCTACTGCCAGCAGCCCCAGCACATCCACTCATGTTTCCTCTCCCTCCTCCTCCTCTTTGGCGTCCCCATTGAGCTCCTCCTCGTGGCACCTTCAAGGATTTAACGCAAGAAATGACTCCTCTGGTGCTACTCTGGATTCTAACAGCAGGTAACACACTTTTAAAATCTCTATTTAACTATATGAAGCCTGTGATGCTCCAGAGTGTCAGAACTGTGCTGATCTTTACTCTTGGCCTCTTTGAAGTGAAAACCAATTGGAGTGTGAGATTGAGAGGAGACAACAGAGTGAGGAGGAGGATGATGGCGAGGACACAAGCTCTTCCAGTCAGGAGTTTGAAGACGGGCTTAGAGAGGAAAAGGCTTTGTCTGACTCCGAAATCAAGGTAACACTATTTTAAATAAGTATAATGGCTTCTCGATTTATTAGCAACTTTGGTAGGTGCTGCTACAAAACAGTAATTCATTTTAAAACAAAAGCACTACAGTAGACCCTAACTGCATGCTATGTTTAATGTGTTGTATCTCGCTCCACTCTGTTTTTACAACTATTCTTAATATTTCAGCCTCCTAAAATTTGGGTGATATCTTTTTCCAGGTGGATGCAGCTGTCTGTCACACACTTTATGATCTGTGCCATTCTGACTCTCTGCTACTTACATTTGATGTCTTTCCATGTCATATTTTAATGTATTTGCTTCACTTTTGTTTTGGTTTTTTCCCTGCAAATTATTTTTTACACTTGCTTTCAGTGGTTTCTGACTTTTTCAAAAGTGAGTTATGATGTAGCATAGGCTTTATTGTTTGTCTCCGTGCAGCATGAAGCATGGCCAAC
Organism: Chromis chromis; assembly: GCA_900302755.1. Lineage (NCBI taxonomy): Eukaryota > Metazoa > Chordata > Actinopteri > Pomacentridae > Chromis > Chromis chromis. The sequence continues at coordinate 9,456 of OMNN01097370.1, forward strand.
ATGAAAGAATAATCAAAACTTTATTATAACATCTATTTTTTTAGCGATTGGTAAACAAGTGTTTTTTTATTTCCAGCATTTCTGCTACCATGTGTAACGTAGGCTATACTGCCACCTTCTGACACCATGCAGCCTAGTTTATTCGATCTAAAGCAGTTAATGATGAACCAGCTTAATTTCTTTTTTGCCACATCATAAAAATTTACTTCAAATTCATTTGATAATTATATGGAAACAGCTATTGTTAGCTCACCTCTTGCAGACTGTAAATCTCCCACTTGTTCTGTTGTCGGTCTAGTCACTGCTGCTTTTTAATTTTCTTTTATTTCTTAATGCTTTCGAAATGAATAATCTCTGCATTCATCATTACAGGTGGTGAAAAAGCACGAGGAGCGAGGAAAGGTGTCGTCTATCAGAATTCGTAAAACTCTACCCAAACCTCAGACCAACCTGACACCCATGGGCCTGCCCAAACCCATCAGGTCTGTACCCCATAATACATAGATTTAGCATCACACCATCGCTGACTAGATTGATCTCTACAGAAGTTTTAATTTAAAAAAGTAACTTAACGTTGATAATTTGAAAGTATTTTCTTGGCTACAGTTCACACAGCAAGTTCAGAGGGAGTCTTAAGTAAAAGTCTTATCTTGCTTCTATGCCTGTCAGGCTGAAAGTACAAAAACATGTGTGCTGATAAAATCTATGAGATCATGTGCAATAAATAAAACACAGGCAGCACTAAAACTACAAAGTAGGACAAATTCTGCTGGGTCACACTCTGACCTACAGCTGAAAGGGAAGTTATGTCAGTACATGTGTTTGTTTATTCAATAACCTCTAATCAATCAGGCTGACATTGTTTCTGTTTTCCTTCTGTTTACAATGCAGGCTGAAAAAGAAGGAGTTTAGTTTGGAAGAAATTTACACCAATAAAAACTTCAGCAAACCCCCTGAAAGGTAAGGTCAACATATAGAAGTGTTTACAGCATTTAGATAAGTGGTAAATGTTTCACGTAGGCACAGAGAAGAAGCTCAACAAGTCACACGTCTTCTACAAATATAAATAGACAGATGGCTTAAATTGCACCATCACCACCTTTTCCCTTTAGACTCTGACCAGTGGATAATTTTCCTTATTTATGGCTCTATTCTGTGTTTCTGCACTTCTGCAACGGTAGATCTTAAACAGGCTGGAGACATTTGTTGCTTTAAAAATAATGAGTCAGTTGTTCTTTTTGTCACTATAGATAGTTCTTTATGACTCGGGCTGCATGTATGGGTTTGTCGTTATGCTGCATAATGAATTTGAGACACCAACCTGATTGTATTGCATGAGGTATAAGAATCTAAACTTGAAAAACCTTTGCATAGTGCTGTACTGTAATCTTTATATTATATCCTTTATACAAGACATCTTCATAACTTTGTCTTTAAGGCAAACCCTAAAATGATACAGGGCTTCTTTTGTCAGATGTAAGACTACAAGTGAACGTTCACTTGGACTCAGAGATGAACTGATTAGAATTTGTTCTTCACAGGCTCCATGTGATATCACAAAAAACCTTTTTGGCCATAACACATACCAATTACAACAAAGTTTCACACACATATCAATAGGATGAAGTGATGATGTTTTATATTCAACTAGTCAAACATCAAGTCTGGAGATCCATGGAAGGAAACTGCAACTCGTTGGCGGTGTCGTACAATCGCCAGGCAGTCGTTCCAGTTTTATTTTCTGTGGTGCAACTGAAGCCGTTTTGTCACAAACCAGTTTTTACGAGCCGCCAGCAGCTCCTCCATTCACTTAGTATAGTTTCTCTCTACTATCAGACGTAAAAATCAAAAGCTCTATCCTATGCATCCAGTGTAAACACACCATGTATTTATACTGTCTGAGCTTTGGTATGTTGAGTGCGTTTGGGACACAGCCTCAGTGTCTGCAGGCTGCTGCTTGTGAAGCTTAGTTTGACCAGACGGTGGCACCAGAGGAAAGGTCATGTTGTTATCTAAAACAGCTGCTTCACTATGTAATCAATTTTCCGCTGCCTTAACTCGGATTTGTCGCTCGTGTTTCAGCCGGCTGGAAACCATATTCGAGGTGCCTCTCAATCGCAGAAATGGCTCTGAGTCCTGGTTTGGCCAGAGGCGTTTCAAGCGGTTTCTGGAGTTCCTGGAGGTCGGCGAGGCCAGAAAACCAAAGAAGCCTCTTCTCGGAGTTGGAAAAGCAGCTATTCCCTCCTCCAGGACAAGACGAGGGGGCTTCCCTAAAGACGAACAGTCCCTCTGCGTGCAAGATATGGACTCACTGCTCTGCGCGAAGCTCGATCAGCTGAATTTGTGGCTGATACACGATCAGAAAGACAGTTGACAGGTGCCTCTCAAATGTCGACTGTTTGGCAGCCTTTGTTTCAACATGAAGATTCACGTGTGAGTCTTCCAGCTCTTTTTTTTTTTTATCAGCACAATCGGTGTATAAATATTGTGGTGACAAGTTCTAATTGAAGAATTACGTTTTCATTCTGTAGCATTTGTAGCCTGCAAGTTGAAGAACAGTACATCATAGCATCATAAATGTATTGCCTCATAGAAGTTGGTTATGAACATAGTGGTAAAATGCATTATACATGTATACAGTAAGTCGCTTTTTCATTTATACACAACCTCTGCCGTCCGTTTCTCCCCTCAGCCACTTCACTTTTTCAATAAGAGAAACAAAACTTGATATTCTTGATTTAAACACTTGTATAGTACAGCATCATTTCAGTATTTTAAATCTGACTGGTTTCAACAACTCTGCACAACCTCAAGATGAAATTCTGCTACAGTGATTTTTTTTTCTCTCCAAAAATTATAATGCAAATTGTATCTGATTTGTGTTGCACTCTGTTTAGAAAGAACGCAGGGTTTCATGCTACTATTAGTGACCCTGCAGCGTCATTGTGAGTTGTTAATAGAGGCAGCTATTTTTTATTAAATGCTGAATATAACTTTGAAACATGCCAGCAAGAGATTTGTATTCACTGCAACCAGTTTCACAAAGTTTCTGTCCGTGAAGTTTACGTACAATCAAGTGCATCTGCAAATGGCTTGGACTGCGTAAATCATTTTACTCAGCTCAGGGCAGAGCCTTTTCAATTAATCAATTATATGTGTTTGTAATTTTGTGGCTATAGAGTTTTGTTTCATAAGATATAACATGACAACAAAAAGGCACTCCAGGGAGCATTTCTAATCATTAGTGGAAGTGTCCACTGCTGGTTTCTTTTTTTAACCTGTGGTTCTCTCTGAATTGTTTTGTGGGGTGACTTCTTGTTAAACTACCTATGTATTTTCTGGGGGGATTTGTTGCCAAACATTAATGAGGTTGCCTTAACTGTAAAATCTGTTGGCACATTTGTAATCGTCGCTGTGTTTTTTATGAGGGCACGTCAAAATGCTTCAAAGCAACTCAGAGCACAAAAGTTTCCTCGTCCTTTTATTATAAAATTGTGTCTGTTTATATGTTCGTATAAAAGTACAACATATGGATACATCTGACAATAACAAAGCTAATACGGTAACAATGCAATAATGCCAAGGTAATGTTGGCGCAACAAGAGCAGCTTCTTGTAACGTCCTGGTGAAGCACTGCCACGATCACTGCCACGCCATTTTATTTCCAGCACGGACCCAATCCTTGATAAACACATGTATGTTGTCACAATATAGATTTACAGATTGACTAATTTATTAACTTTTGTAGTATCTGCAAGTATATACAGTAACTAAGGATGATGATGTGTTCAACTGTAATGTCAGAAATATTAAGGATTGGGTCGTTTCTGGAGGATGACAGGCCTAATGTTTAATATATAATGTATATGTGTCATGTAGTGTCATGTTTTAAACGATAGGCAATGCTGGATTTTATATGTCCATTTGAATTTGGAATTGTCCATATGTTCATATATTGTTGAATAAATATTACAGCGTATAAAAACATATCAAAGTTGCAGGATATTGAATACTTTCTAGAGCGATTTTTCCTTGCATAAAATAATATGATATAAATTGGAGCAACAGTCTGTCAGCACAAGAAAGACCGCCGCAGTCTTCCTTGACTTCATGTAACTTTCATTTTCTTGATGAGCAGCTTGTCGAATGTCCGTCTCCATTCACATTCCAAGTCAGAAGAGCCACTTCCTGCAGAGGTTGATCAGTCGATCAGAGTGAGAAGATATGAGATCAGTCCCATTAACAAGGGAATTAACGCCAGAATGGTGAAAAAGGTTGCGATGGAGATGATGCTGAATTTTTTCGCCTTTTGTGAAAACTCTTGATCATTCAACGTCTCGGCCTGTTGTAGTAAAGACAAGACAACATTTAGAATTAAAGGTTAAATCATAAAACCAGTGTAAAAAGGCAACACTTTATTTGAGACCCCTGCTCAGCATTCATACATAGAAACATAATCCAGTGAGCACACCCCTGTGCAAAATCACATAAATGTCTATTTTCAATTGGATAACCTTTCGATTTTTGCATTATTTCAGTGTTGACAAGTAGAATAGTTCATCACAAATGTTTTAGAAGGACTATATTGCAAATACAGACTCCGAAGTAGGAGCTCAGTGCAGCAACAGTGAATACACCTGTGATCACTGAAACAAAATACAGTACATCTGTGATTTCCAATTAGCCTAAATTGCAAAAACAGCCTGTGAAATACCTCTTAATATTAAATACTGAAGGAAAGTTATTTTCGTTAACCAAATATTGCTAGATATTCAAATCCAAGTAGAGCAGAGTTCTGGAGTTTCAAAATGGTTCTTAAAACCAGAGCAGGCCCTACCCAATGTGGCGCCTTAGACCAGATTTTATATGGCGCCCCCTCATCGGCGATTTACATAGGCTTACAAAAGAAATCAAATAGCATTGTTTTGCAGTAATATTAATTGGGCATTGCTTTACATTTTAATTAATGTGAGCTTTTCCATTTTAAGAGTTAAAAGTAATAACTAGTTTTAATATAATATAATTATATTGAAGGTGACATTTTTCCCAATTCTGTGGCGCCCCCTGGAGGCCACGGCGCCCTTAGCATTTGATTAGATTGCCTAATGGGCAAGCCTGCTCTGATCAGGATGTATAGAACAAACGACAGTAGGAGTAATCAAAGCTGCAGTGGTCGTTCTTCTAAAATGACGCCACATACAGTGCACTGCTTTTGCAATCTGGCTGTGAAAAACAGATGGGCAAGATTTGGCGCAGGTTCTTCAGAAAGTTACAAGGTTACAATTTCATTTAACAGATGCTTTTATCCATAGTGACGTAGGTGGGGCAGCATTAAGGACCTTGCCTAAGGGTCCTCACTGGATACCTGCATCCTGACCGGGATTTGAACCACCCATGCCAAGGTCCGGGGTGTTAGTCACTGAACTATCCAGCTGCTTGTGTGAAAGACAGTGCATAACTTCAGCCTCTATGGACGGCATCCAAGCAAAGCAAAACTTGCTTGCTCTTTGGCACTTAACTGCAAGATTTAACTTTGAAAAAATGCACGAAAAGAAGCCTGGTGAATGTTGGAAGCACATTCTTCAGTCCGATGAGATCAAGATAAGTTTGTTTTTGACTCGGACTGTTTGGCATGAATGTTTCCAGGACTGTCACAGTGAATGAATAGTCCTGACAGTGAAGCACGGAGGTGGGAGTGTGAAGATATGGGACTTTGTCTTTTTACGGCTGGTAAACAAGAACTGCACATTTTTAAACACTTAAATCTGTCCTTTTCTTACAACCTTTACTTGTGGACGTCCAAACAATACTCACAAGTCTAGATGTACAATGAAGCTTTATTTACAAAAAATGTTGCATATGTTAAAGACATTTTAAATCTAAGAGTCCAGATTGTAAATATGTAGTACTTTGCCATGTATGCAGGTATCAGTTAGCAGTAAACAAAACAAGGGAATGTCAAGTTCATATCATGCAAGTTCAGTTCTTTTAGTACTACGAACTCTTTGTGTTACTGTTTCTCAGTAAATAACTCAAAGCACAAAGAGGGAATTTTGTACTTAAAAGGCCTGTGAGTTCATTTTCAGTTGCAGCCTCATTAGCTTCAGCTGAACTTTAGTCAGTGGTAAACAGTATGAAGACTGTGGATGTTATCCCCGGTCCCATACGCTGAACTTTTCACTTATTACTGTAGGAAAGGTTCTCTTTTCAACCAGTATGGGCAGGTGCATGACTACAATGCCTAATATACCTGTGAGTGTGGTTCATGACATGTGAGTGTGACTTGAAAAGAATGCCAGCCTCTCCTTTAGACAGAAGAAGTACTGCATTAAAAAAAAACAGGAAGTCAAAAACAGAAAGCTAATTTGCCTGGACTTGTAACCAGGTAATGTTTGATTAAGCACCACAGACCAGCCAGATTTGTCAACACGAGCATGTTATGTGTAAGCTCATTTTACAGCTGCCTGCATGTTTTTGGAGCGTGACCTTTTCATTGACACCTAAAAGAAAATCTTGGCAGAAAAGAAAAGAGAAAATACCTTGACTGAGTATGTCAGAGCTTTGATTCCGATGCAGGAGATCCCACAGATGATGCTGAAGATGGCCAGTTTCCTGTGGTGCTCGTCTTTGCAGAAGGGAGAAGAGTCCTGCCCGGCGCTGCAGATTACTACTTGATTGCCAGTGTCATTATTTAGTGCATCACCTGTTCCTGGTATAGTCGTCAGCGGGATCTCTTCTTCCACTGTTACATGTGTCTGAGGTGAGTTTGACATTTCTGCAAAACATGACATTGAGTTTAAGTAAACTTCTTAAAGCCATTTATAGGTTTGTAATGTGCAGAACAGCGCTGAAAAGCAAAGAACAGTTTTATGATTAGTCTGTTTGTTATGGTTTAAACTTCATAGGAATGTTTGTTTTTCTAGATAAAAGGAGTTTTAAGGAGCTGTTTCACCCTTTATGTGAGGACAAACCCTGTGTAAATGTTTAGTTTATCAAAATTAACTTACTGCTAAGGGGTTTATGACTTGTCGCTTGTGCATCACTTTTGAGAATAACGTGCAGATTGACAAGGACAAATTATTGTCATACAATAGAATAGAATAAACTTTATTAATCCCCAAAGGGAAATTCAGGTGTCAGGCAGAAGAAAAACATTTCATCAAATCAAAATCAAAATCAGTCATCTACACTGATCTATTTATGTTCCTGCTTAAATTCCTGATTACTATTCAGTGGCACGAGAGAGTCTCTCCTTTGTTAAACTGGAGAGGTTTAACTAAACCAAATGACCACATATGAGAAGAAACTCTGTGCAGTGTCAAAAAGTAATTCAAGGGACCTGTTCCTACCTCTTAATTAAAGGCCTGCTTGCAATATTTTAAAACATCTAAATTAACTGATTTAAATTAACCTTTTATCTTTGTTTTTTATGGGTTGTGTTGACATAATTATGTTGCATCAACTTAATATTATGTGCAATTTAAACTCAAATTTCTGTTAGTTGATGGAGCTGAGGTGACCTAATGGAAATGACTTGGACAAAATCTTCACCAGTAGCTATTTAACGCCTAATTACTAAACTTAATTTTTTTAAATCTGCCAACTTAAAACCTTCTGTTCATAATTAGAGCAATAAAGTACAAAACTCTTAAAAAATCTCCTAACTCATTGTAGTTTGTCAGTTTAAACATAATTTCATTGGAGGTCATCATAACTCAAAAAGACTGATGCAAACCGTTGTGTTTTTTTATTTGTAGACATCAGTGAGTGAAAGCTAACTCACCTGTCTGAGTATAATTTGGATGCCAACACTTGCCCAATATCAGGGTTGTTGTTGTTCTTTGATCTTGTCCTCGTGACAAACACTGTTACTTCCTTTTACTGGCTGCCCTAACAGAGCATGTTCAGGATTTACAGCTGTATAGAAACACATTAAATGATAATTAACAGCACTATATACAGGCAGTTTCATTATATTTGTTGCAGTTGTTTAAAAAAGTCCTATTTATATGATCACAGATGAGAATAAACTCCAACAGTAGACTGTGATGTGTCAAAAAGCTCAGTAACACACCTCTACGAGTGTAATTTGGGTGCCAACACTTGCCCAAAGGGAATATCAACGTTGGAAATTGTTCTCAGATCTCATCCTTGTGACAAATGCTGTTACTTCCTATTAATCATTTCCATGGAAGTGCATGTTCTGATTTGATTCTGTGCCAGAGCTGTGTTCCCACGTTGCTTTAGTGGCTTGTGTTTAGCTTGTCTTTGATAAGTTTAATGACTTTACTCTGAGCAGTGTTAGTTGTTCAGCAGTTTCCTCTAGAACCGGACAAAACAATTATCAAGAAATGTCCCTTACAAGTTGAAACCTGTAACAAGAACATTTTCTCTCTCTCTATTGAGCATGGGAATTGTGGGGTATTTCCACAGAAACAGAAAGTACCTTTTAAATGGCGTAGCACAGGGAGCAGTGTCAGGGTTAAAAAAAAGTTGAAAAACTTGTATGATTACACTTTAACAACATCCAAGCTTCCTGCCTGGCTGGTAAGTTGTCAACGTGAAATGCAGCTTATCTGAGCTCTGATTGGATCAAAAAGCACTGTTTCAACAGAGTATTGGACTGAGATGTTCATGTAATATTACACAGACCTGTGAATCATTGAGCGTTGTCACAGTGTGATTTACTACAGCTAATATGAGCTGATTGATCTATAAAGTAAATCTTAAGGATCCAAGACAAACAAAGTATTTACAACTCGAGTAAAGATGTTATCATCAGTTTGACACAATTAAAACCTGTATAAAACTTGAATTAAAGTACAAACCTGATCAAATTCAATAAGCTCAGTGTGAGCTCGCTCCTCCGGTGAAGCAAAGTTTGTCCACTCTGTTAACAGAGTGATATTAAAGTAATAGTGAGACGGTCGGCAGGTGTATTTTCTTCTCTTCAGGAAGGTTCCAATGACAGCTGCACCTGAGACGTCCTCCTTAAAATCCTCAAAGTTTAAATTCCCACACGTGGTCGTCCAAACACTCAAGTGACTGTATTAGACGGCAGCTCCTGAATCTGTGGAATCCCAGAACCATATAAGTTGTTGAATGACAGGAAGGAGAGCCTGGAATGAAACTCTCTGTGAAACTTCCACGCCCATTTACTGTGCAGTATTTGTTTCTCTCTTGGCCTCCCACTCAGACACTTGTCACACTCTTCCCTCCCACTGATACATTAGTTCTCGTATTCTATTCCTCGTATTTGCAGGTTAAACTTCCTCTCTGCCTGGTTAGTCACTCTGAGACATACTGCGCAGTACTGCAACCTTTACCTCTGTCACATTCCAGAGTTAGGGAAGGTGTGTCAGCACTTGTCTTGCCTTGGGGTGAGACACATTCAGATTCCAGTTTGTCACTTTAAAGGTGTTTAAACTCACCTTTAACAAGTGCACAGATCTCACACTTTTGTCTTCCTCTCATCACAACAGAAACTATCACTACATCTTATATCACTAACACTTACTATTAACATGTTGTTCTGGTCTCCTCCCATCCCTCTACTCTCTGACCCAGAGATAAGACACCCCTTGACTCATTTCTTTCAGAGCTGACGCCACCCACTCCCAGACAGCCCTACCCTCAGAGTGAAAATATGCATGGGAGGGACCTGCTGTGACTTTTCAACCAGTTAATTTAGCTCTACAGACCTGGTTTCTGCATCTCATTATTATTCATACTGTCAGGTGAATTAAGCTCAGCTTCAAAGTCCTTCTTTGGTCATTGATGAAACCCCTGAAAACTCATCTCTGTGTATCAAAGTTACATACTGGGGTTTTTTCCCCATTAAAATAATCCCTGCCTGCATTAAAATGGCTGAGATGTAACTCTACACTTTAGCTTTCTGCAAATCTATGAAGGTCCAGCCCTTCTTTCCACCTACCTCTACACACTTGCTGCAACTCGAGCACACCAGCTCATGTACAGCTCTGCTCAAACACTGTAAAACTACTTTGCGCTACATGATGGTAAGTTGTAATACTGGAGTAATTCAGCCATACATGTAAGAGTCAGAGTTCTGAAGAATAATATAGATACAGAAAGTCCCACCCATCAAGCTGACAGGATTGTTTCTTTAGCTTTGTTACATATGAAACCCTCTAAGTCTGAATCTGTGTTTTTGAGACTGTCATTTCATTTGTTATCACAGCCCATGTTTTTGCTAAATCTTTCCTGAAGGTCTGAGGGCAGCTGAGGGTTGATATTATTGTTTTTATTGCCTTGGTATGGTAAAATGGTGCATCCATAAGAAAATGTATCAACTTGAGATTGAACTGAATATAGTCATAGTGAACAACATGTGGCTTTAATGAGGGATTAGAGTCAGATTAGCCTGTACAGTATGTGTTTTTGTCATACAGTGTGGAGTGTCTGTTTTTCCTCTAACTTTAAAGCTCATAAAGGGAAGTATAAATGGAAAGTCAGGGTTCAGCAGAAGTATAAATTTGCTGTTAACTAGAAGTAAACAACAAGGAACGAGGCTTTTCACTTTCAATGAAACTCTGCTGCCCAACACTGATGGCATCTTCCGCTCTCGATGCTCAAACAGAGTTACAAAAATCATTTATGACCTGACTCATGTCAACTTATGTTATCTTTTTAATCTCCTACCATCCAGCAGGAGCTGTTAAAACATCCTTATTTGCACACTCATGTTTAGAAACTGCTTCGTCACTTAAATGACCAATGCCGTGTAATAAACTTCCATGTCACATTTACTGACCTGTTCTGTATCAACACACTAGTTCAAATGATGTGTAATAAAACAACTGTGTAATTTGCATGGAGATCAGTAAGAAACATTATTACCAGGATATATTATGTGCAGTAAAAACTCATCAGATCCAAATGTGCACAGAGTGAGATAGGTTAAAATTGTTCCCAGAGATTTTTGTAAAGTTTGGGGGGAAGTATGTAAAGAGAAACGGATGGAAATGGAAAAGCCTTTTGTTTCTGCAGTAGAGTTTGTATTACCTGGTGCCTAATAATGGTGGTAATTTACTAAACTTTTTCATTTATAATGAAATTATGGTCAAAAAACAAAAATACTTCCATACATGGAGCCTGGAAAAGGAATATTCTATCCATATAGTAACTTACTTATAAGTTAAGAGAAAAATTGCAACTACAACTACTACTACTACTACTACTAATAATAACCTTATTCATACCTTTAGAACAGAGTTTTCAAAGTGCTTTGACAGACTAAGCAAAGAGCAGAATACCCAGAGGGCAACCTAACAACTGAAAGTCAAACAATAAAACCAAACAAAAGCAAGACAAACTGAAGGTTAACATAATTATGATAAACAAATAATGATTTTGAATTTAGAAATAGATAAAAACACTATATTTGAATGAATGTTTGATGATGCTTTTATGTTTTTATAAATGCTTTTTTTGTTGTAATTTTTTCTCTCTTTTTTATTTTTTAGAAATGATTATCTATGAATTTGTCCATGTTGATTTACAAAATCTCAAATTGTATTGATTAAAATGTATTAATGAATAAGAAAGGAATTCTATGAAGATAAAAAAAAATAAAAAATTTAAAACCCAAATAAATAATAATAATATTCCTATAATATTTTTATTTTTAGGTTTGATTAGTTTTGTTGTTCTATATAGTCGTATTATCAGTGCGCATGTCTCTGTCGAAGCTCCGCCTCAAACTCAGAATCCACCACTGAGGAATCAGGAAACTGTAAAGGCGGAAAAAAACACGGAAGAAAATCACAACAGAGAACGACACGTCTGCAGTCAGCCACAATTCCCTCTACTAACTAAAAATGAGCATTAATTAAACATATTCGGCAGATTTCACACTGCAGCTTCGCTCAGTTTAATAATTTCGTCAACTTCCGTGTTGTTGTCGCTCCTAATAGTGTAAATGGAGAAAGATCCAGGAGTGGTTTTGGCCACAGAGAGGTATGGCAGTGCAGAGTCCTGGAAGTATTTAGCAAAGGATGGGGTGATGGAGAGGAGGAGGGATGGGAACGAAGGTGAATCAAGAGGAAACTCTGTTGTTGGAGTGTTTAAAGTAAGGATTCATTTTAATTATGTGTAGCTACATTTGCTTTCTACACACTTTCATCAGCCTGACTGGTAAACGTTTTGTTTCAGAGTGTGTTTCTGCCTCAAGGCTACCCAGAGAGTGTCAGCGATGATTACCTGCAGTACCAGTTCTGGGATACTGTGCAGGTACAGTAAAGGATATACCAAAAACACTCAGATCATTACTAAATACCCCAACATCACACTAATATACAGCTTTGGAAATAATTATCAGTCCTTTATTTACAATTTAGTTTGAATTAAGCAACTCTGTCATCTTCTAAAATACGTGAAAAAAGTCTTAGAATTCAAGACTGAAGAGTTTTTATTTGTCACATGCTCATACAGTATGAGTAGTGAAATGCAAAGTGATTGCTCCATAAGACAATACAACAAGACATAAAACAAAACACTCCATAAAAATAAAAGAAAAAAATAGTCATAGTCTCTTGTGGAGCCCTTCTGACTGTTCCACAGTTGAGGTTTAAATCTAAAGGTGTCTGGGATTTTGCCCTCAGGACCCCTCAGCTTTAGAACAACCTGCCTCGCTCACAGAATCAGTGTCTTCTTTTAAATCACTTCCTAAAACCCATTTTATAGACTTTTGCGTGAAGTCATCTCTTTATTGTCCATTCCTCGATAAGTTTTTCTTGCTTTTATTTTTTTATTTGTGTTGAATAATAATGACCTTTTGCATCTTTGCATCTGTTGTCGTGTTTTAACTATCATATCTGTTGTTATGTTGCTCTCTTTGTGTCCTGCTTTTGCCTTGTCTGTCAAAGTATTGTCAACTCTTTGTCTTAAAAGCTCTATATAAACAAACTTATTATCATCACCATTCCTTTAAGGTTCAAACCCTCCCCTCCCACTCTTTCTTCTCTCTCAGGCTTTCTCCAGCTCCCTCTCAGGGACTCTGGCCACTCAGGCGTCTCTCAAAGGTGTCGGTGTTGGAAACCAGGAGGCGACAGTAGCTGCAGCCACAGTTACCTGGTTATTAAGAGGTAGAACCATTAAAAATATATGATAAAGTTACATGAATCATGATTGGTTTGTATTGGCCCTGCTGGCATTTGAGTAACCTGCAAACTAATGTTTCCACCTGCAGATGGAACTGGCATGTTGGGAAGAATCCTCTTCGCCTGGCAGAAAGGGTAGGATCATATTTGTGCTTTTTTGGTTTGATAAAAGTTTTGGGAGCTTTAATCCAATGTGCAAATACTTTATCAGTTTCTTTGTCTGCTTTCCAGGAGTAAGCTGGACTCTGAGGCCAAAAAATGGAGGTCTGCATCAAATATAGAAGATCTGTCAGTCCAATCATTACAGTGAACCCGGCTCATGTCCTTCTTTTAATTCCCCTCCAGACTTTTTGCTGACGTTCTCAACGACATCGCCATGTTCATGGAAATATTGGCTCCGTACTTTCCTGCTTTCTTCACATTGATTGTTTGCTCTGCAGGAATATTCAAGGTAAAGAAAATGAATAACTCAAGTCACTTGTGATTGAAAATGTAAAACCTATATTTCATTTAACCTGTTCCTGAAGCTAAATAGTTAGCTAAAGAAGCTAAACTAATTCACTGAAGTTTGAGTTCAGAAATGTTCAGCCTGTGTGTGGTTTATTGTTATTATTTATCTGATTATTTGTTGGATAATTCTAGTGAATGAGGACAGAAACAGAGGCATAGTACAGAAACAGAGAAGTAGGGTTTTTTAAACATAGGAGTCAGGACCCCTCCATATACTGTAGTTGTAGTAAACAGTACTGTAAAACAAAAAACATTATGCTACAGAAACTTACATTTATCCATGAATGTTTTTTTTCTTGCAAATTACTGGGTAATTGCACACCTAAAGAACTGAAAAAACATTCTTGTAAAAGGCAGAATCAGCATTTCAGAATCATTCTTTTGAATTTTAAAGGCTTGAAATAATTTACTTATTCATTATTAGATTGCAGATGTGGAGGCATAATTACAGATCTGGATTCAAGCTATGAAACTCTGATAAGAAATGGAGACAAGAAGCCAAGTTTAGCATTTTTAATGATGTAATAAAACTGATAAACATACTACATCTCCTCTGCTGGATTTAAATTTGACTTTTACAAACTGAACTTGGAGGTGTTATGTGTTTGTCCAGTCGATTGTTGGAGTGGCAGGCGGTGCGACCAGAGCTGCTCTGACTGTTCATCAGGCTCGCAGAGACAACATGGCTGACATCTCTGCCAAAGACGGCAGTCAGGTAACTGGGACTTGTATTTTCATCAGATTGAAGCAAACCGATGTGAACAGTGAAGGCCCTTTATAGTTGATGCACTGCTCAGTTGTGGTACCAAAGTCCATTTCATGTATCTGTTTATGTCTGGGTAGATTCTCCAGGTCATCCAGGTCACAGCAAGTGTTTCAGTACAAGGCAGCTGGGCTAGACACATCACTTCTTATCAAAGACACTTCCTCAGTTCTAACCTAAATGGTCTTTATTGTAAGCCCTAAATCAAGACATGACTCATGGCCTGTTAATGACCCAGACTCCCATGCCTCGAGGTGTGAACGGCTGTGAAACTGCCTGGAGACAGATGACTCAATGTGTTAATGGTGAAACTGTCTGGGAAGCAAACTCAAGACTGCATTATAAATACCTGATAGGTTTCTAGGTGACTGTTCCTTTTCTGCTCTTACAATCTGTCGTCTGTTTCCAGAATATGAACATTACTGTACCCAAAGAAGTGTCTCTTATCTTTTAGATGTAGGTGGACTGCTGAGTCTTATCCTGTGTTTTGCCATGCACTTTTAAAGTGATTTTGTTTTAAGTATAGGAAGAAAAGTAGTTAATTGTGATATAATTGTAACTATAAAGGTACAAACAGTGCAGCAGTGTTTTGCTGTGGCATATCATATTCTACATAACACTACAATAGGCCTTTTTAGAGCAGGCTTAAATTGGGTACCACACATGTTTTACTAATAATATTAACAGGCCCAGTTTTATTCAAGTGTCCCAATAAGCTGTGAGCTATGATGTACAATTACATCTTTGGTGTGTACAGCTGTGCTTTTCCTGCTTTTACTTGTCAAAATGTCTCAGTAAAGAATGCTTATTCTACATAGAGCATCAAAACATGTTTCTTACTATATGTATTAATTGATTTCCTGCAGGAGACTTTAGTGAATTTGGCTGGACTGTTGGTCAGTTTGATCCTCATCCCCCTCGTCACTGACAACCCAGTGTAAGTGTTGCTGTATCCATATTGCATGTAAAACAAATCATACACAAGGAAGCATTTTATTTAGGTGTTGACCAATATGTTTATTTTATTTTTCAGGCACAATACTGATACAGAATATTAGTAATCAAGGGGCCGATAACTTATATTTAGAACCAGGATCATTCCATGAAAAATCAATCAGTTACCCCCACCTGAACTATCTTTAGTATGCTGTGGCTCAGGTGGTAGAGCGGGTTGTCCACTGATGGCAAGGTTGGCGGTTCGATCCCCGGTTCCCCCCACATGCCGAAGTGCCCTTGGGCAAGACACTGAACCCGAAGTTGCTCCCAATGGCAGATTAGCGCCTTGCATGGCAGCTCTGTCACCATTGGTGTGTGAATGGGTGAATGCGAAACACATTGTAAAGCGCCTTGGGTACCGCTAAGGTACAAAAAGGCGCTATATAAGTGCAGACCATTTACCATTTACCATTTAGTATATGTAATGAAGCCATGCACAATTTTACCTTTATGCTATGAATATTTTAAGAGTTACAGGCCTTTAAAGTACATAGAAGGTTTGTATTATTTTGTACAGACGTTTTAAGCCCTTATAACTTAATTAGTACAGAAGATAGGCATATGAGTTTTTCAGGGATGGAAAACATATTTGAGCTCTGTTGAAAACGACAACTAAATTAAAAAAAAAATCTACTTTCAATTCAGGTGTCACAATCTAAAACCAAAATCAGCTTTTTGTTCAGCACGACATTTACTTTATATAACTTTAAGCATCAATATTATGGGGTATAATCATCCTTGAAGAGCAAAAATGCAGCTGAAAAAAAGCTAGAAAAAGTAATATAAATTAAACATTCTGACCCATTTCTATGAACTTCAAGGACCTGTAGTTCGGAAAATATTCATTGCATGAAAGTAAAATTATGCATGGATGCAAAACTAAGATGCTTAACTTAGAAAATTGGTCAGTATTGGTTCTGATAGACCCCTAGTTTTTATTGAATACACTAACTGTACTCTTAAATTGTTTCAGGAGTCTGTCATGTCTTCAATGCCATCCACCTCTCTTCTCTTTCTGATCCTCAGACTGACTCTCAGCCTCTTCTTCCTCTTCACCATCCTTCATCTTTTTGCCAACTACAAAGCCGTGCGTTCAGTTGTCATGGAAACCTTCAACGAGGCGCGGCTTTCGATCGTGTTGCAGCAGTACCTCAGAGACAAACGAATCCTTAATCCGCTAGAGGCCAATCAGAGAGAACCAGTGTTTCTGGGTAAAAGAAATAGTATTTGTTGGCTTTTAAAGGCGGCTGTTGTAGTGACTCTGACAAACAGCTGTTCAGTGTTGAGTCGGTGCATATATTATTAAATTACCTTCTGTTTTTCTAGAGTTTGGGAAAGCTGTGCCAATCAGACTCGGAGTGAGGCTGCAGGAGGTTGTACAGAGGTAATTTCATATCAACATGTCATTTTTGCTTTTACACATTTAAAATTCAACACGTTTTCATGTAACTCTGCTTATTTTGCAGACCAGAGGAACTCAGTTTGGCTTTGAAGGGAAACAACAGGCCTTACCTCTTAGGAATCAGAAACGGTACACCACCTTCCTCCACAGAGCAGCAGATTGTTTAAGAGCCAAGTTACATACTTTAAAAATAATTTTTTAACCCTGCTGTGTTCTTCTTAGGCTGCGTATGTGTTTGTTTGGCAAGAGAAGCATCAGTACATGATGAAATCAGAGCGATGTGCCAGGCTGTGTGGCTCAGCAGCATGTTGAGCCCTCAAACGTCCAAAGAGTCGACATGTTCTTCACCAAAACAGCAAAGTGAGCCTTTACCTCCTTTTATCTGCATTGAAATTATGTTTAAATGTTACTCTACACACAGCGGCATCATTGTGCTTTTTATTTCTTTTCTGAAAGGTCACTGGGAAATGGTGCACGAGAGTCACAAGCTGATGGACACAGTTTTCAATCAATTTCTCAAAGGTGAGCACACAAAACTGTTTTAAGCTACAAATAATCAACTTTAGTGCATGTATTTTTAAAAACACAATTCTGCTCATATCATCTCTAGGTGTTGAAGCTGCAGGATGGGACATAAAGAGAAATCTGCTGGACTGGGATGAGTGGAGAGTCGAGTGGAAAACAAAAACCAGCTGAGCAGCTACTTCTATTTGTTTATAACGTAAATTGTTTAATGAATATTAAACAATTATATTTTTTAAGTACATCTTATTTGAGCCATTCTTTCATAAAATTTTAATGGGTACAATCCAAGTAGAGACAAATGTTCTAAGTAAGTAATTAAAAAGTTCCAAAAGAACTGCCATATACTGTCTAACTTGAAAAAATACATTTATTTGTGAAGTTTCAGTGGTAAACCTTCAACAGGCAAATGGTTTGGTACTAAGCTAAGTTATCCTACATAGGAAGTGTCTGTAATTCTGCAACCAGTGATCATATCCCACATACTAAAGGGAGGTATGAATTACAAAAATCATCATCCCAACTTTTAATTTCAATAGAAAGTAAGAATCACAAATACATCTCAAAAATTGTTTGCATAGAAAAGGTAAAATCCAAGGATACTAAAACCCACAAGGGCCAAAACCACATTCTCAAAAAAAAAATGCTGGGTTGCATATGTAGGTGAAGCTGCAATTGCAATGAGAAATTCCAGAAAATACATAGTTTAGCAGAGGAAAAGTTAACAACAATAATACATCTCTTATAATAAATTTACTCGAGACCTTTCCCAGCACAATATATAAAATACAATCAGCCTCCAGATTAATCCAGCATTAATATATATGCATGTAAATGAACACAATAAATGGGTCACATTGTAAATGAACCTGGTCATGTATGTGTTGAAAGGTAATTAAAAATGTGAAATATAAGACTTAAAAAAAAAAAGTTTTTTTTTACTGTAAAAAAAATGTTAGGAAAATTCTTCAGTGGAGTCCTAACTGCTCCTAAATCATCACACAGAGTCGTCTCTCAAGTCAAAGCAATGTTTTACTTGCAGAAAGGAGTCAACATGCACAGTACAAGGTCTGAGCAAGTGACTGGAAAAAGAAAGAGACAGTGAGGTTTTTTATACAAGTCTACAAAAGTTTCAGGCATGAGTTACACAAATGGCATGTGTTATCTTTGTTCCATGGTTTGCACGCTGTGCTTCTCTTCTCCGCTTATTTGACCTTGGCGAAGTCACATGAGATCACACAATACAAAACTACTGGAACTCAAACAAACTTTTCAATCATCACAAATTTACATAAAAGATTAATAGAGTATATTTTTATAACATAATCCCTTCCTGCTATAAAGTGGCTTAGATGTAACTCTACACAGTTGCTTCCTTTAAGCCTTGATTATTCTCCGGAGTGGACATGCACACAGAAAGATGCAGACACCCATGGACACGTACTTAAGTGTTATTATAATATTTTTGTAGTCCACGGGAGTCTGCTTGGAGGACTCTGTTCCATATATGCACAGTATGTCATATCTACATGTTCTACACATGCATATTACTTCCAAGCATGGCCACCATAGCCCTTGTAGTCTTGACAAGAGCATCCAATTTTTTGGCTGCATGCAGATGTGTGTGGATTGCTTTGATTAGACTTATTTGAGAAGAAGATTTGAGAAGGTTGTGAAATTAACATCACACTAACGCTCTCGTACTTGAAGATGCGGAAAGTATAATACCAGGCTTAGAATGAATGCAACTCTGAAGTCCCTGCCTCTATTTCCACTTACCCATCTTCACTCGCTGCAGCAGGAGCACACCAGCTCACCTACACGACTCTGTAAAACTTTAATTTAATAAGATGCCAGTAAGCACCTTGAGCTTAAAGAATAAGGCTGTGGTTGGTCTACATTTTACATACAATACCTTAATGTCTCGTCAAAACGAACGTGTTTCCATGTTCCCTAACCCATCCACAGCTGATTCAGTTCAATTCAATTTTATTCATATGGCGCAAATTTACAACATATGTCATCTCACAGCGCTTTACATGATAAGGTACAGACCTTACGAATTATACACAGAACAGAAAACAGAAAACCCAACAATCCAAAGTTGCTTTTGGATTCCTTCTGAGCAAGCAGTCAGCGACGGTGGGAAGGAACCAAAAAAAAACCTACGATAGGGAAGGGGGAAAAAAACTAACAGAACCAGGCTCAGGGAAGGCGGCCATCTGCCTCGCCCGGTTGGGGTGGGAAGGGGTTGAGGGGGGAGGGCATAGCAGGAGAGGTTGGGGTGGGGATGGCAGGACAGCAGGTGGTGAGGCCAGCGGCTGCAGATCAGGGATATGGAGCTCCAGATCCAGAGAACAAACCGAGATTTAGTGATATGTAATGGTGATAAATAACAGTATAGACAGGGAAAGGAGAGGAGCCCAGTGCATCATGGGAATCCCCCAGCAGTCTAAACCTATAGCAGCATAACTAAGGGACAGCTCAGGTGATCCTGAGCAGCCCTAACTATAAGTTTTATCAAATAGGAAAGTTTTAAGCCTGATCTTAAAAGTAGAGAGGGTGTCTGCCTCCTGAACCCAAACTGGGAGCTGATTCCACAACAGAGGAGCTGATAACTGAAGGCTCTGCCTCCCATTCTACTTCTGGAAACCCTGGGAACCACAAGTAAACCCCACAGCTGATGTCCCAAGTTTCAAAACATGTTTGAAAATATACAGTTTTTGAAAAAAAAAAATCATATTGAGGAACTTAGAAATTCAGTTTCCTATTTAGAAATAAGCAGTGCCTCTCTTTCAGCAGGAGGTTGCAGATTGTGGAGGCAACATTTGTAGTGCTTGACTATGCAGATGTAATTTACATGCCTGTTACTGTCCTTATCCTCAAGCCCCTTGATGACACACATCTCTTAGATTTTTTACAGGTGACAGTTTCAGCAGTCATCACTGTATCCTCTCTGAGCAGGTTGGGTGACCATCACTCACTATCCAAAGGGAACGAAGCTGCCTTTCTTTTTTATTTTACATCACTTTTAAGTCTTAGAAATATGGGCTACTGAAATGTGTTCACAAGATTGGATTTCATTAGATATTCCATTTATGAATACAGCAGACATTTTTTAACCTTAAAACAGTTTAACATATTGGATACCGATGCTACACTTTTTATACTTTTATGATTTTTTTTCATTTTGCATTTTCAGGGCACCAATGTAAAACAAAGTCTTGCTCACAATTGTTTAGTTCCTGATTAAATAAAGGATACCAATCAATCAATCAATCAGAATTTGGGGCAGCAGGATGGTGTACAGTGTGCTGTGAGTCACACTGTGTGTTGTAAATGTCACCCAGTGCAACAGCGTCACTCGCTGACGTGTTTTAATAGTTTTAAGGAGGGAAATGGAGCTCTGTGGAGCAGGGGGAATAAGATATATCCAGCTCTGATACACAAACTGGTTAGCAAGATAAGCATTGTTAATTTAAGGCTTTATGTGGGATCTGAATAGGAAGAATATAGAACATCGTCAGCTTTACCAAGACACAATAGGGAAATTACGTCAACACCATGTTTGGTATACAATGACCTAGTTACTGGAACATCACAGTGATTGCACAGAGCCTCATTTCCCAACAAATGCATTTCCTTTTATTTTGGATAAACAGTGAATTATTGCATTATAATAGTCATGATCGTGTACCCAAAATAGTTATTCTGCCTTTGCCTCTCTATCAGACTCCAGCAAACCAGACAGCGGATGATATTTTGGCCCATTTACTGTAAATCAAGAGTCTCTGGCAGAAGCAGAGACCTTCCAGTTCTGTCTGCACCTTTGGCACGTTTCAATGAAGACGGTGTTAAAATGTGCTAAGCTGTTTAAAACTCTTGTCAGAGAGAGGAGAGTGAGACAACTAAAGGACAAAGCGAAAGTTCCATCATCATGAAAGGTGAGAGATTATCATTCCCCTCCATAGAGTCTTTGGAAGTCCTCCCTCTGAAAAGCCTGAACTGATCTGACATATTCCACTGAAGGCAGCATCACTTTTGTCCTGATGGCACCTGCACCGTTTCCCCTCTTTTGCCCCCTCAGTTTCAGAACCTTCTATTCTGTCCCATGGCAACTGCACACACTGCAGATCCCTCCATGTTGTCAGGCTCCACTTTTCCACCAGATGCACTCACAATCTGAACCTGATCTTCCTTGTCCTTGTGTACCTGTACACCATTTCCTCGCTAAGCCCCAGTAGAT
>OMNN01097371.1:0-20630 GCA_900302755.1 Chromis chromis
GTTTCCACACAGTTCACTGCTTCAGTGTTTTTAGATCTTTTTGTAAAATGTTACTATGGTAACTGAAGTATAATTACAAGCATTTCATAATTGTCAAAAGCTTTTATTGACAATAAATTGAGTTTATGCAAAGAGTCAATATTTGCTGTTTTTACCCTTCTTTTTAAGACCTCTGCAATTCACCCTGGCATGCTGTCAATCAACTTCTGGACCACATCCTGACCGAGGAATATGAATAATCAGTTTAATTCATAATTTGTCAGAATTTGTGGGTTTTTGTTTGTCCACCCGCCGCTTGAGGATTGACCACAAATTCTCAAAACTTTTGGCCACGGCTGTAGGCACCAACAGAACTAGAGCCCTGGGTGGAGCAGGGTCCTGCACCTGTGGGATAAATACTGGTCTGGCAGGGAATATGTTGGTAAATGAATGAGCTACGACCAACTGAGATATTTCTTTACAAGCCATCTAATGACTGTCAGCCCAGTGAAGTGGAGAAGTGTGAGCACGCATGCTGCTTCTACTCAACTGAGTTTACCACCATTAAGATGCATCAAATACTGGCAGTGGTCATGGTCTGCAATTTCATTTTCAATTCTCAAAATAACTGAGCATATAAATGGTACAATAAGGTGTCAGTTTTTACTCGACTGTGTGGACGACCGTACAGAGGAGCCAGGCCCATTCAACAGTGGATAAGAAATTGTTTATTTGACTTGAACATAATTACAAGGAAACCAAACAGTCTGCAACATTCTAGCTTCAGTGGGAATCGCTCTAAGTGAATCACACTCAACACAGTAGGTCATCTCAAACTGCTTTTTATTACATCTTAAATAACAGTACATTTTAATATAGTTTCTATCTTGCATCCAGCTTTCGGTTGTACACTGACTGACTTTAAAATTAAATACAAAAGGTGAAAAGGGAACAGTGGGGGTGCAGAGCTCTACAGTTATTTGATGGAGAAAGAGAGAAAAGGAAAGGGAATTTAATTAATTTTTAATATTTTTTATTTCGTTTTATTTTTTGCCAACTCCAGGCCTAACGCACAATTACAGCACATTTTTTTTGTACAGAATGTCGCAGAGAAAAAACAGAATGGAAAAAATGTCACTACTGCTAAAGAAAGAGCGTCTCTGTTTACAAGGAGAAGGGAACAACAGAAAGTTCTGCCATTCAGATGCTGCAAGACTTTTTTTTTCATTTTTTAATAAAGGACAGAAAAAAACCTGTTATAAAATGTTTTTCTTTGTAAATGGAATTTTGTTTGCTACAGAAGGAATGAAAATTTATTTGTTCCATTTGAGATTGTGTATGTTTAGGTGAATGAATGTACGTATGCATGTGTGTACAATTTAAACATTTACGTTACTTCTTAATTTATGGAATCCCTCCCAAGTATGGACCAAGTAACCATTTATGTTGCAGGGTTTGCTTCTCAAGTGCATAGCTTTGACGTTTTAGTTGAATCATGTATGCACGGAGGAGCCAAAAACAAAAAGGAAAAAAAAAAGGAAAAAAAAAGAAACAAGAAAAAAGAAAAATATAAATACCATCGTATTGATATATTCAACAGGTTATTTTCTTAAAGAAAAACATCAAAAGGACTTAATTCCATATGCACCTTTTAAGCAATTCTACAGCATGCGATTCTAAGAGATAACCCACCCATGGCAGACAACCAAAATCTTTTTTTTTTTTCGTTTTTAACTTAAAAAGTTTCAATATCATTATTTTCAAACATTGATTTATACAACATGTCATTCACAGAGTAGTAACTGCATTTCCAAGCACGGAATGGGCACCTCTGTTAAAAGAGAAATGTCCGGATTGCAACCGGGCTAAAGTGGAGGTACTCCCTACCCGACCAATTCACATCACCGGTCCCAACCACGGGCAACAGAAACAAGGGAAAACTAAAGTTAACGAGAGAAAAAAAAGAATAAAAAAAGGGGTGGGGTGGATTATGATCCGATGGGTTAATCTTCATTTAATTATTCTACATTGTTGCCAGACAAAAAGGTGTAAGAATGGTTAAAATGGTTTGTTTTTTTTTGTTGTTTTTCGTTTTAAAAACGAGCATTCATTATCATAAACAGCATGTGCTTGGTTAGTTAACTTTTTTTCTTTAGACATTATTCTATATATGCAAAGTTTAATTTTTGTGCAAACAAAGATTTGTGGACTACACTGGAAAAAAGAAACAGTAAAAGTATCATGGGGCTAAATATACAGAAGGGCCAGAAGTGGCTTGAGGACTCCCTGTTGAAGCTGAATTCTCTCGCTTTGTTCTCCAGTGGAATAAAGCTGGATTTAAAATGGTGCGATCTGGAGGTTCTTTTCTTTTTCAACTTAAAAACATTCTCTAAAATGTGTAAAGACTAGGAAATAAAACAAAGCTTTGATCCTCATTTTAAACATTAACCGACAGTTCACTGATCTATCTCTGTTCAACATAATATAATAATGAAAACAACAAAGAAACAAAAATAAACATGGCCAAAAAGCTATTAAGAGTTAGATCACTGTCATGTAATAACCTTCACTCAGACCTGTGCATAATGAGGACGCAGGACATGTTTGCTTGGTGGTGGCAGCAGCGGTGGTGGGGGTTTTGTATTTTCACGTATTACAATACCAAACCATGGTCGTGGGAGGAATGCACAGTTCTCCCCTCCGTTCCGTTAAAACCACTAAATCCTCAAGCTTTTTTTGTCTTTTTCTCTTTTTTTTTGTTGTAGCTGAATGAGTGACAGATAATTGTGCTCTTTTAAATGAGAAGGAGAGAGAGAGAGAGAATTTTTGCCCTTGATAGTTTTTTGGGGGTGTTTGGAGTCAGTATCATGGTGTTTTCGAAAAGATTGGATATGCAATAAAATTGAACATTGTGATGTTGGAATGGTCTTCCACTCAACTTTGGAGTCCGGATGCCATCTGGAAGAAACAAACACAAGAAAAACTCATTATTATGTAGCAACATAACTCTATGGCAAGACAACTGTAAAATGATTAAATCCCAAATTGGTTATAATGCGTCCAAGTTTGATTGAAATACTACAAAATTTGACAAGAACTTTCAGGTCATACAGTATATTAAAAAACAAACACAAAATATCAAACTGGATGAAAAATCCTATTTCTCACATAAAATAATTCCACTATTGTTTAATGTTTGGATACTGCACCTTCATTCACAACCCCCAGATGGCAGTAAATACACACTCTAGATAGCTGATGCTGACACTAATCAGTCCCTTCCACAGCTATCAATTACTGCACATCAGGAAATGTCACTCCCAGATCATCGTTTACCTTCAGACTCTAGTTCCAGATCTTGAGGAAGCTGTCCCAGGACCCTGTTGCCACTGCCATGCCGTCGTCGGTCACACCCAAGCAGCTCACCCGGTTATCGTGGCCGGCAAGGACACCTACAGAGACAGCAGAGACTGAGACACAGCAACAAACCTGCCTTGTCTGACGGATGCCACATGCTATGGCAGACTTGCACATGAGGACACAAAACATGGTGAAACCCACAAAGAGCAGCACAGATGGCAGCCAAGCTTTACCTGATTATTATAGACTGATACTGACCCAATAGGTTAACAATCAATAGTTCAGCCACCAATGGATCAATTAAGTGTATGTGTGTGTGCCTAGTTGAAAATGTCTGCTCAGATGTGGGCCTCCTCTGATCCCTCTCCCACTATGCAGTCAATAACTGTAAAGTATTCATGCCTCCACAGGGGCTCTACACTGCTGGAGCAGGTGACGCTTGCTGCTCTCCCAGATGCATATTAATGTCTTTTATTCTCTGACAAAAACAAAGATCTTCTTGTGTTTGGCCTCATACAATGTGCACAACCCTGTCTGCAAGCACTTATGAGTATATGAGAAAAGCACTAGTCCACCAAGTACTAACATATAGCCAGGAATGTTTATACAGTACTACATATATACAGTCATACGAGGATGACCTGTATATTGCACTATATATCCACATAAGTGGCACAGAATCAACGTTTGGCTCTTTGGTAACGGTCAACCCAAGTGGCCATTTGTAGGGTTGTGTGTGTTGCACCATGTGAATCCCAAAGCCTGCTGTAATGTGTGTTCAAGTAGGGGCACTTCATGAAAATGTTATTAATACAGAAACAAATGAAAATGGAATGTTAGCATCTTAAGTTCAGCCTCTAAAAGTACTAATTCCTCCAAACCTGCTCCTGTATCCCCAGGACTCGATGAATATTTGAATATTATAAAAAGAAGCCTAAACTCAACCATTTATCTGATTCACTAACGGTACACAGAGGAGAAAGTTGTTGGAAGATACATGCAGCATGGTGGAATATCTTTCTCCAGCTGATGTGCAGAGTGGTGTGAAAAACGCAATAAAAATAAGGTAGTAAAATATCTCTAGTGCAGTTTCAGTGTCCACCTCTTAGTGGCCGGCTGTATTCTGGTTCAGGGTATTCAGTCACCTTTCCCCAACGAGTACACAGTGAAGTCTTCACAGCTTCGTTTGGAAATGTTGACAGGAAGTTGACTAACCAGCTGTGAAACTGACCAAATCCAGGGGAAGGCCAACACTTCTACTAGTGCTGCATGTGTACACTGGAATACACACACTTTACAGTACAGGTACAGTAATCACATTCAACTACACTGGACATGTTTCACTGTTTGACACAGAGCCTGCTCACATGTCATACAACTACCTCATCTGGTTTAAAAGTGAAGCTGATATGTTTGTTAAGGGAACAGGGTTATTATGAAAGACTTTCTTTAAGAATGAAAACTGAAACCTTGTTCATGTTTCAGTATTCATCCAACCATAATTCAGATGTGGTCTTTCATGACAACTACATGCCAAACTAACTGGCATGTTTTGTTTAATACAAACCCTGCCTCGCCCTGCAGTAAAGCTAATAACTGCAACAGGATGCCCTTGTGTCTATCAATCTGTGATGGGAAATGCAATAAGACTGAGGTGACAGCCACGCCCACTTCATGCAGCAACTGGTCAGGTCAGCAAAGGTGCTAAAACCACATTGTAGATTAATTTGTCTGCTTCTCTCACATGCTTGGAGCAGTGCTTGACTTTAGAAAAAAAGCTTTGGATGGAGGGCGGCTGAGATCTGGATTGAACATAGAATTACTGACTTGGCATACTTGCCCAGTTTGTACCCAGAATATCTAATATAAGCCATTAATATCTAATATAAGTGCATTAGCAATTTATTTCTGATATATAACATATTGTTTGCGCTTCTGGGTGGATTTTTGCTTAAGAAGGTGCAAATTCACCTGAAACACGTGTTGTGTATATCACACCCTTCTGATGTTTGTGTGCTAGCTTACCTGCACGGTCGGCCTTCAAAGTGTCCCAGACATTGCAGTTGAAATCATCATAGCCAGCCAGCAGTAGGCGGCCACTCTTTGAGAATGCGACGGAGGTGATACCGCAGATGATATTATCGTGTGAGTAAACCATCAGCTCCTGGTCAGCACGCAGGTCAAACAGCCGGCAGGTAGCATCGTCTGAGCCCGTGGCAAAAGCGTTGCCATTAGGGAAGAACTGCAAAAAAAGGTCAAGGGAGAATTTTAGAGGGTTCGCTATTCTGTTTTTTACATCTATGGGTGATAACAAGAAATGATGCAGAAATGGTCATGTATTCAATAAGATAACATTGTGGTGAACTAGTTGCACCTATTCTGTATGACTGTATAGATATACTCATCTCTGTATAATCAAAGTCAGTGGTATACTATTTCAGCAACAATTATCTAATATGAAAACTTCTTGTATTTCTTTTAAATAAAGCTGTAATAATTCCATTCAAATGCATTCAAATGACTCGATCTCAGTTATGTGAGAAACACTATAAACAAAGCTTTGAATACCAAAACATTCAAATGCAGCGTCACTGCCGTGGTCAGCATCTACAGGGCACATGATCTGTGACCTGCAATCCACTAGTGAAACGTGTCTCTAAGGACCTATGACATGCTCTGACAGACTTCGATTTAGACATGCCTTCAATAAGTTGAGGCCCTATTATGATTTGCATGTTAACAAGACAGTGTATGTCTGTGTGTGTCCGTACACAGATGGCGTTGATGTCTGACTCGTGGCCAGTGAAGGTCTGTCGGCACATTCCTTCTCTGATGTCCCAGAGCTTGGCCGAGGCATCGCAGGCTCCAGACACAAACAGCCGAGTGTCGGGCGCCAGAGAGAGACTCATGACATCACCAGTGTGACCAGCAAATGTAGTTGTCTGCTGACCAGTCTCAATGTCCCACAGAGCACTGCAAGGAAGCAGAGAAAACATTGTTCATTTACCACTGGGATGCACAACAAGAAAAAACATCTAGAGCACTTTGAAATACTTCAGTAGAGTAGCTCTCTAGTAGGGATTTAAATAAGTGACCTGGGAAACAGGCATGGTCGTAGTGTTTTCATAAATATTGTTGGAAACAATGGAAACCTAATAACTAACAGGAACACCTTACAGTATAGTGATAACAAATATGATAGCCCTGTGACTAATGCAATATTTGAGGGTTTAGAACACTCAAACTCTGATGAACCACTGTTAAAAAGTCATTTTTGAGGTTCTAATCTGTGCTGGAGTTGTATTGGATTGTACTGCCTGCAATGTCACAACTCACCAGGTGGTGTCTCCAGAGCTGGTGACAATTTGGTTGTCATCCAGGAAGCGACAGCAGGACAGGTATCCTGAAAGGAATGAAACACACTGATTGAATAATTCCTTTAAGGTGACTCCCCTTTCTATCATGATAAGCAGGTGTAGGTGTCTTCTCCTTACTCTCTGGACACAGGAACAAATCTTACTCCAAATAATCATCACACTCTCAAAGAATGCTACGTGAGCTGGATGTGAGGGAGATGAATTGACTAATTCACTACCAGACAGAGGACAAAAAAGCTGCAAGGCATCTCCTGCTTCATGACTTGCTTCCATAATTCATCCTTTACTAGCCGGCACTGTGTACATACCCCTCCCTATAGCGAGGGAACTGGAACTAAAATGCTGACACACTTCCTGCATCATGTGACACTGATCAGATGAATGCTCCTTGCCCAAGAGCTCAACACTTTCATTAGTTTCAGCTCATACATGGCTCGACCACCTCCTGTTTTCAATAGAGAGAGAGACACACACTATGTGCCTACCATCTTTTGCATATAAAAATAGTTGGTTTTTACACCACTTGGTTGCTCAGTTAAAACAGCAGCATACTGTGGGTCAGTGAATAACATAATGACTGATGTTTGATCGTCTGTAGGAGGGTTTGTAAAATACATACAGATGTAAGCTCAATTAACACATTTTTCTAAATGAATTATGATGGATATGATCTCTACACACAAAGGAAGACAGAGATTGAATGTAAAATGCAAACAATCTACAAAAATGCAGCAGTCGGTGCTCTGTCATGACGCCATTACCACAGTGACACTTTATACCTCTGTGTACTTTGAATTATGTGAAGCATCAAGACACAACAGTTCATGTTCCCCCAGCTGCTGTGAATTGCTTTAGACCAGAGAATGCCCAGTTATTTCTTACTGCCATTTAGGGAAGCTAATACGTTCAATGTGTCATACAGCACATTTAACACCAATCCATTAAAATCTAAAATCTAATTAATACATATTATGATGAGTTAATATCAGCAGTAACACGTGGCCAATGTAAATGCAGGACTGGTCAGAGTTGTTGTTGCTGTTTTGTTGTTGTTGCTGAGAGCCCTCCTCTCTAGCTTGTGATGCTTAAACCTGACAATGCTACCTGTTGTTTTGTAGCTGACCACAGCTAAAGTTACATTGTACAGAGTGCTCAAGTGAGCTTTCTACCAATGTCATTATACTCTACGTTTGTATTGACCTTCAAAAACATTCCTTTAACTGATGGGTAAACAGGTACAAGCTAATGTATGTGTCAAACCTACCTGTGTGTCCAGCCAGCTCACGGCTGACACGCACATTTCCTTCACGGGTCTTCAGGTTGTAGATGGAGCAGATGTTGTCCAGGCCACCACAGGCAACGTAGTTCCCAGAAGGGGCATAGGCGCACGTCATCACCCAGGAGGAGCGCAACGGGATAGCATGGACCTGGAAGAGAGGAGGAAGATTTAATATTAGATAGCATACAGTGACAGATGGAAGAGAGGGAGGGGAGGGTCTGTGACAAAGTCTGTCTGCAATATTAACTTAACCTTTCAAGGGCACAATAGCCACTATAAATAGCATTACTTGGCTCTGTCAAACACTTGTAAAACGGATTATAATGAACTCAGCACTTTGTTAATCTAAATGAAACTAGCTGCTGGAAATCTGGGGGTAATGATTACTGCTGATTTCAGTTCTGATCAGCGGGTGAAGACAATGATTCACTGGAGAACCACTTATCAAACCATGTCATTTGGAAATTTGGTTAACTATACACATGTTTTCATGTTTAGACCACCTTAACTTATTACTTTAGCCTCAACAGAGTCGCATATCTCTAGTGTGCTTCATATTTTTGAAGTGGTGCACAGTGTCATCTGATATCTCCTGCCTGGCTTAGTTCAAGACTGACTGTAAAATCATTTTAATTTCATCAGCTGACAGAAGTTTTGCTTTAGGTATTTTGGTTCTAGAATAAAGCCCGTGGGCGAGCTAACCAACCAAGTGGTATTTTATGATTTCATCTTGGTTTGACTTGGTGCAAACGTTTCCATTTATTGTTCCACTGGTGTATCAGTGCAGCTCACTTACTGTTCAGTGAGAGAATTCATAATGTTTGTACATTCAGCAACTGAACGCCAGGAATGTTTTGCTAAACTCAGGACACATACTAGCGACGCATATGATAACCAAACAGCATGCGATATTTTTAACATCCAAAGGTAACAGCGAACACCAGAACTGTAGACGATTGTTTCAGTGTTTTCAATCGGATGCATTTACCTTGTTTGTGGTGTAGCTGTCCCAGATAATGAGTTTGCCATCCTGGGAGGCACTGACCAAAAGCCTGTTGAGAGGAAAGATGAAATTACTTCATCATACAACATAAAATGATGACCAGTCCCTACGAACTCAAGAAAGTGCTTTACACCAGTTTGAACCTGCAGACGAATACAGCCAGGAGGGGGCTTGCTGAGAACCATCATGGCTGCTAAGTGTTATGATAATCAACAAAGATATGAATAGAGTTATGTTGTGCACACTCTACTTAAATCTTCTTCTAGACAGAGAACAAAACATATAATAGCCACAACAATGAACTAAGACATTTTGATTTAGTCATAAATGAACAAAATTTGTGCAGTTATATAATGAGTGGGATGGAATTTAGAAGCCAACGGTGCCACTTCATTATTATAAAGCTGCAGCTATGTCAAAATTCTAGCATTCTATTGACTGAACAGTGTTGAAGCAAGAATGGACTGATCCAGAAGTTGAAGTATACAAATCCATTTATGTGTAATTCTACTATTAAGTACTTTGTGTCTCAAAAACACAATCTACAGAGCCTGTGCATTAAGCATATCTTTTTTAGTAGGACTCTATTCAAACCCTGTTGTTGCATTCTATAGACAGCTCCAAGGTACTCCTGTGACTACTGCTATCTGGGTGAATTTAACAAGTGTAACCACAGTAATGGTCCCAATGCACATAGGAACAGGAAGAGCAGTGAACACACCAAGGACTGCAGGGACTATGCAAATCTTAACTAACATTCTGACAGAAACACGCTCACATGTGCGTGCTCCAGTAGATAATAAGCTAGGGACGCAGTGGTTTGAGCTAGGAATTCTAGTTAAATAAAAATTCTTTATCAGCTTCCTGGCCATAGCATTAACGCATTGAATGCAAATAAAAAACTTTGGAGTCTGGGATAATGTCAGTAGCAGAAAAATGTATTAACTTCAGATCAGACTGTACATTAAGTTCCGGTAAACTGTGGGAGTGAGTGTGTCAGCTGGGAGACAATGATGCAATGCTTTGGGGTGCTCACGTTGGAGTCAAAATGGAGCATTGATGTTTTGAAAGATGAACAGACCAAACTATGTTCACTGCATTTATTCACCGTTCTCCACTAATCACAACTGTACAAAAATCCAATTTTGAATTCACAATCAAATTGTGTTTCACACTATTGATCAGGTCCGTTTACGGAACTTGGAGGCTATCAAGTGACAGCTAAATGCAGAAAACAGAGTGTGTGTGTGTGTGTGTGTGTGTATCTTTTTAAGCGCTAACAAATAGCAGCAAAACAAGACAGAGCAGCATAACATGTAGCCATGCTTTCCTTTAATGTTTACTACTCTTGTTATCAATCTCTATATAGCTTCCATACAAATGCACTCAGGTACCGACACCTCATTTGTATGAAGTGTACAATCGTTCAATGAATTAGGCTTAGGGGGAAATGAGAACTTCAGGCTTAGCGTCTCCCAATAAAAGACAGCCAAATGTTAGTTGTTTTTTAACCAAATGTCAGTGTTTGACCAGTCCTTCTGATGTGCTGCAAAAATTACACATGATGACTGATTGAAAACCAAAAAACTTCATAAGTAACCGGAACTGATTTGAAAACTCGCCAAACTTATGGCAACTGTAACAAGAGTAGTCTTTTACCTCAAGTGTCACAGAACAACAAGAACAAAAACCAAACAAGTGCTGGATCACGTGGTGGTTATGAAGAAACCTTTTCATGTGGGACATGAGTTATGACTCACTGAATTCAAGCCAATACAAAGTGCTATTGTAACAAAGTTTTGTAAACAAAAACTAAAAAACTAAACTAAATATAACTAAACAATGTTCTGACCTCTCACATGCATTGGAAAAAACATTATAAAGAATTAGCTCTTTCCTATTACAATAACCGTCACAGTGACTTGGCTACAGTTGCTTATTTTCTGTGCTGAATTGTTGAATCCAAACTTGTCTAATGTCATATTAGCATGGTGATGACATAAAAGCAGTCAACAGCTGGGATGCTACACTAAGGAGGATCAGCAGTAACTATACACTTAAGTAATGCCAGAATAATTATGACAATTATTATAAAAACCCTGCTAAAAATGTTTCTATCCATTCCCATGACTGTGAAATAGTACAGATGAGCTAATGAAAAGAAATGGGATATTGATTTATTGATTATCATTTTTATTTTACTTTATTATAATGCAACTAAACAGCTTTACGTTTGACAGGCATCTAAGAGAAGAGTTTGTGTGCTTTAATGATCTACAGAGTGCGACATCTTTAACATTTCACTTGATACATTACTGGTTTGGAAGTGGAATTAATGAAAAGGGTTCTTTCTCAAACTGTTCGAGATCTACCCTGGTCTGAATTCAAGTAGTGTCTCCACATGGCTAAAAATAGCAGACCTAGCCTAGACTCTGGGTCAAAACATCTTTATGTGACCTTCTTTCTGGGTGGCTGGATCTCAGCAGGTAGTCTGAGGTAGTCTAATGAAAAGCTCCTCTGGAAGGTGAAACATTAACAGACGCAACAAACAAACAGTAAGAGCTGACAGTGGGTAAATACAGTGGTAGAGTTTGGTATTTATACGACTAGGAGGACGATGAGGTGACTGAGCAGTTTGCAGTGGTCTCTCTGTGGACTGACACACACCAGCACCACAGTGATTAGCTTGTTGTTTGCTGAAGTGAGAGGTGTGCACAACTCTAGGGAAAAGGCTTTATATGAAGTGCTTCATCTGCCTTGGCTATCAGCCTCAGCACTCGCTTTCACAAAGGCTGACTCCATTTTGAATATTTTCCCTACCCACATACCCAACCCCCAATACACACAAACACACAACACAGTACACACTCAAAGACAGAGTGACTGATGCATGTCCAAAGAGCATTCACAGCTAAAAAAATAAAAAATGCATTAACTATTGTGCATGTGCACAAACATGCTACTGTTCAACCGATAGGACACTGAGTATATATAAATATGACAGATCACGGGCAGATGTAAAGAAAGAACTGTTTGGGATGCAGAGTAGAGTGAGCTATTGTGGAATTTCATGATTTGATGAAGACCCTCAGGAGGGAGTAACTAGCACAAAGCCAGTTAAGCAAGCTTTTATATCCATTTCCTGCATTTAGGAAAGGGGGGGCTGGGCTGACAGGAAGAAATATTTAGCTATGGACAGAGTGGAGTTGAATGAAATTACCTTGAGTCAGTGCCCCAGTGCATGGCATAGATTTTAGCCAGATGCCCCCTCAGTGTTCGTCTAGTGCGCATTTGAATTCGGCCAACAGGGTCAATGTTAGCTGTGATCTAAACAGGATTTAGATGAAAGAGAAAACAAATACATCACATTGAGAACGCTCTATAGCTTTTCACTGTTTGTAGTCTAAGTGAAAAACAAAAAAACACATTCTTCAACTCATGCGTGATTAAACATCGAAGCAGATTTAAGTGTATTTTAAAACACATTTAATCCTATTTTAATCATCAGTAATGTTGAATCCAGACCATGGCATAAATATACTCCTTACCTGAGACAGGGTAGCATCCGCACACGCTTTCCTGGCATCCTGAAACACAACAACCCAGTCAATTTCCACATCTTATTTTGGGTTAAAGTCAGTGGGGTTTGTATTATATTTAACAATGAGCATCACCCCATTGACAGTATCACATCCCCGGGGTCCTTCACTAATAAAGGGCTATGTGAAAATTACGATATAAATGTGTGATGTCAGCTGAATTGCACTGTGGCAATGATAGTAACTATTTTAATAATAATAAATGTCATTATGCTATTATGGTGCATTACAGGTGAAAAAAAATGGCAAGATACAAACTCTGCATTATAACAACTGAGTTATATTCTAGCTCAGTTCCATTCGACTACAGTGATCCCACTTGGCTAGCCTGCACAGGCCTTAGTTAACAGCTTTAACTTAAAGTCGCAGCACCTATCTGTGAAATGTAGTACAGTGGCCCACAGCTGCCTCTGATGGCTGGTACACTGTGGGCAGCAGTTTTAGTGAATTTGATCATTCTGACTTGTGACATTATGTATTAACTTACTGTCACTGGCTAGAAAACCTGGAAAAACATTGACATCTCATTTGTGTGAGGCAGACCTCTGTTCAGCAGCACAAAATGCTTTTCTGCATCCAGCAGGCCAACACTGAAAAAAATGGCCTCATTTGCATTTGATCTTTATAATATCAACATTAATAGAGAAGCACTAAAATGGGAAGCACTTATTAGTCTCCTTTCATCAGCACGAGTCTGAGATCTGGAGCACGAACCTGAACAAACTACATTTCAATGAGAATTATTAGTAACTGAAAAGAAAAAAACTAAACAAAAACAGGCTGACTTGAGGACGGTGAAGGACTTACTCTGATCTGGTTCTTGAGCTGCTCAGCCTCCTGGCGTAGCTGATCCAGTTCACTCATTTTCCTCTACTAATGGTGTGCTTCGCTCCGCCGCCTAGACTCTTGCTGATCTAGAGGAGACAAAGAATGACAGGCTCAGCATACGTACCACACATGCTCCTGACTTCATCTTGGCAGTAATACAGAAGATGTGAATTAGATAACTCGTACAGTTTTCCTTTTACTCTCAACTCTAGTGCCACAATGTACACGTATGATGTACATTGTTTTGAGGTGGGTACTAATCTTAGCCACACTGGAAAGATGCTCCCTCTTCGGTACTACGTTTATGGACATGGTCACTTCAACAAAATGCACCTGAGAATTCCACCGTGTCTGTTAAATCAATCTGTAAGGCCCAGACAAAGTCGCAGGGAATCACTTTCTAGACAGCTCAAGACTTGTCCTTGCCAGCTTGAAACTGTTACCTAGCAACAAGCACTAGGCAGCTACTTTAGGCTTAAGATAACAGTTTTGAGGGTGATGTTGAATTTGTTCTCTCTCCTTTCTCCCCTCCCAAACAACGGCAAAATCTTGGGCAAACATCTGGTCACAATGAGCAGCTGATAACCGTTTCTCAACAAGTCAAGACAAAATAGAATTTAAAAAAAAAAAAGGTTTCAAAAATCCACAGAAGACCAAAACGTACCCCTACTGACTGTAAAAATGAAGCGAGGATTAAGACTCCGGATATCAAGGGAGCAGAGACGCAAAGAGACAATCTAGCGTTTCTCTGCACTACTGGAGCCCCAAGGCGCTCAGGTGATGGGCAGGGTTTTGACGAAGGTATCAATGCTCTGGCCTCTGGACTCTAAACTGTTCTCCAATGTCATCCCCGTAATCCTGGGACACAGTTGATTCAGCTTCTCCAGCCAAATCCGGTTAAGACAAAACCTGCTGATGATCCTAAAAGCAGTGGCTATCCCGCTGACCCCAATCCTCTGGTTGACACTCTTAACACCGACACTTTCACTATCTACACAGAGACAACTAATTCTACTAAAAAGAAAAATACGATTTTAACAATTGTGAAGTCCGGCTTAGAGGTATGAAGGCATGTTGGCCATTGATGAAGACATGCTGGAAGAGGTGCAATCACTACCGCTGTGCCAGAATAAGACCGTAAGCCAGCAGAGAAAACTTTCCAGCTCTGCTTTGAAATGATTCATAGTTTTCAGTGACCACATCCAGCCAAGTAAATTAACAACTCATCTTCTTTTTAGGCTCTCCTCTCACCAAATATTGCAACTCCAAGGACCATTTAGCCTCACAACTTTATAAACTCACATTTCCAAGGTAGTACTGCAAAGTAACATCCCTACCTATCTGTCAAATACAAACTCACTACTGTACCGTTTGCACTTCAACCCATCTTACCTCCCTGTTTCTCTGGGTTTCGATTTAGATCCTTTGTCCTGGAGAGTGTTGACACCTTCTGAATGAACACCTCATCCTTCATGCCCCTGACATCTTAGCAGCTACCTGTCACCTGATTGGCCAGTGCTGCTAAATGGGTCTGCATCTAAGCAAGGCGCCTTAGCCCCCTAATCTTGGTGATAAAAACGTCTCACGGTAATATCACTGGCTAATTCTCGTCTTCCCTGTAATAACCCTCTGTATACTAGGTAAAGAAACACACTGCTGGTCTTTTCAATAGTGTGTAGTGAACACATGCCAAACTGTAAACCCTGAACATTGCAAAGAGTTGAGTTAGGCTAGGGATACTGGCTGACAAAGTCTAGGGAGTGTACAAAAAATACTTGTTCTTGATGTCAATTTTTTTTTTTTTACATACTTCACAGCTCAAGTAACCCTTTTCTAAAGACTTTGACTACAATCTAAAAAGTTTGCCATCATTGTCTATACACCAATCTGCCATGATACTAAACCCGCCTATCGAGGTCTCCATTTGTGCTGCCAAAATACCTCTTAGCTGTTGAGGCATGAACTACACAGACCTCTGTGGGTGCTCTGTAGTATCAGACACTGAGACCTTAGCGGCAGTTCTTGTAAGTCCTGGAAGTTTTGAGGTGGGTACTAATTTTTCTAGCACATCTCAGAGATACTCTATCAGACTGAAATCTGGGTACTTTGGAGGTCACGTCAACACCATGTACTCTGTCATTCTACCAAAACCATCCCTGAACAATGACTGCAGTGTGGCAGGGAGCCTTATCCTGCTGACAGAGGCCACTGTTGTAAGGTAACAACGCTTCCATGAAGGTGGTACATGGACTGCAACAATGTTTAGGAAAGATACAGTATATCGGTCAATGAACAATCACATGAATGCAGGACCCAAGGTTTCCCTGCAGGACATTACCAAGAGCATCATACTGCCTTCTTCCCATAGTCCATCCTGCTGTTATGTCTTCCCCCAGTAAACAACACATGGACCAGGCCACTCACATAATGTTAAAGAAAACATCAGATCAGGCCATCTTCTTCCATTGTTCAGTTCTGACACACAAAGTCTTACACTCTGACCAGTGTGGGGCTCTATGCAGCCCTTTACGCAGCAAGATGCAATGCACAGTTTGTTCTGACATCTTCTGATCATAGCCACCATTAAAGTTTTGAGCAATTTGTGGTACAGTAGCTCTTCTGTTTGAGCGGACCGCACAGGCCGGCCTTTGCTCAGCAGGTGCGTCAAAGAGTCCTGGGCCCTTATCCCCCCGTCACCGGTTGTCCCTCCTTGGACCACTTTCAGTAGGTACTAACCCCTGCCTACTGGGAACACCTGACGAGACCTGCTGATAGGGAGATGCCATAACCCAGTCATCTAGCTCTCACAATTTGGCCTTTGTCAGTTGCCTGGATTCTTACGCTGCCATTTTGTCCTGCTTCCAACACATCAGCTTCAAGAGCTGACTGTTCCCTTGCTGTCTAATGTATCCCACCCCTTGATATGTGCTACTGTAATAAGATAATCTGTTATCCATGTCAACTGGCATTGGTTTTAATGTTGTCAGATTTGTGTCATACCATATTTTATCCCTTGTTTTAGGTTTTTCTCAAATTGCTACTGAAGGGCATTTTCCATTCTCTTCCCATCGGGGTGAAGCATGGTGGTGACTGGTTTGCATTTTTGCCAAATACAGTTCTTCAAATTCAGGCACTGCTATTTATTTTTTCTTTTATAACATCAAAGTATCTACTCTATCTTATACTGTCAATCTGGAGGTCTTTGTAAGCACTTTGTTGTCCTTCTGAAATGCCCATCCTGCTATGTAGCAAAACATTGCAAATGGAGAACCGATCCCGATCCCCAAAACATACTTGCTTTCAAAGTAGCGCATTCCCATGGCCCAGGCACTTTGTGGTCGGCGTCTGCTTTGCTGGCTGTTCACACAAGCCTTGTGGCCGCTACAACATGTGAACAGTATTCAATCTGCCTACAAACAAGCACGGGTTGTTCTGACATTAAATGACATAACTGGTATAGCCGCTGCAGCCCTTTGTGAAACGGTTTCATGAAGTGTTGGGGCAAGTTTGGCAGAAATAACACTTTGCTATTGTTCCTGCACAAATCACAAAACATCACATTTGATTGAAGCACTTTTGTCTTACAGGTTTTGTCCGTGGTTCACTTTGAGATGATTGAACAGATAATAAGTGATTTCATTTTGGTAAAATCTTGTCCATAATCATTACTGTGATCATTAGATTTCAATGATCTAAAAATAGTCTACAGGCTCTGGTGTAAAAACAAACAAACACCCACTGTATTTACTTAGTGCATAATCTGTAGTTTTAGTGGCTCAAACATAACAGTATTATTTTGTATGTATTCAGGTGAACTCCTCAATCCCCTAACCAAGCAAACACTCCATCTTCCATGGTGATGTTGTGCCAGGTCTGTAGTGCAGCCATTTTCACTTCTTTGTGCTTTTAGAGGCTCTTTGTTTTCGCTTTTGGCTTAAACAAGTAAAACACATGCTCAGGTTTCTGAGGTCAGGTGATTGATGCAGCCATCAGGAATTCCACTGTTTGGTCTACAAAAAACCTTGAAAGAAATGAATCGCATTTTTGAAAGGTTTTACTCATCTGCCCCTGTGCTCCAAAATAACCAGTCCTCAGAAATGCTAACATTTCAGGATCAGGTCAATTTCAAATGGTTGAAATTTAAGAAGTTCTGCTGACAAAAACAGAAAATAAGGCAGTACTCTTCACTGGTGATTAGTATTTGCATAAGAGGTGTGATTCAGAGGACTCTTTTTCCCTTTTGCTGGTGGTGGGAGTGTTGAAACCACTGGCAGCCCAACAGATAGAGCCTCGACTTTGCTGCCTTCTCTTTCTGCCAGCTATTTTTAGAGAGGTGGTGGGGGAGGAGGAGAAAGAGGAGGAGGGAAGCAGACTTCACATTTTCCAGCCACTCCTATCAGCTCCGACATCTCGAGCACAACACAGTGACAAGGAGAGAGGAAGTGTAATTTGACTCCACACACACACACACACACACTTCATTGGTATTTTTTCTTCCCATAAGGCAATGATCACGCACGTACCATCCATTTTTACACCATACACATTTTATGTCTTATTCATCAGAAATCTTTTGCAGTTGTTTCTATAAATGGGTAAAAGAAAAAATAATGATGTGAGTGGACATCTCTAAAAAAAAAAAAGATTTCAAGAACTGAAGAACAGAATGTTTGTGGATTTAAGGAGCTGATACTAAACAGCAATCTGTATTACATTTAAATCAATTTAAAAATGTAATCTATCTCTTTACCTTCAAACAAACATCTTGCTCCTGAAACAATAAATGTGCAGTATTAAAAAAAAGTGTTATGTGACATTTTGTCCTATTGCACTACTCAATGTATTATGTACTGCTGACCTTGTGCAAATGAAAAGTGCACAATTTAATAACGAGAATGACACTTTTAAATCACTGACATTTAAAAAAAAAAATTATCAAAAGACTTCTCCTAAAAAAGAATAGATTTTATTTTGACGTGAAAGTTAAACCGAAGCATGGAGACCACGTGTGTGAAGGCACATAAGCTACAGAATGCTTCAGTGGGGTTTGGCAGTAGAGTTTTGGGGTATACAGGAGGCGTCGCCCTGATGACATAAGGAGTAGGCACCGAGATGTTCTGGTGCACAAGAGGATAGAGGCGAGAGAGGCGAGCTGGAGGACAGAGCCAGATTAAACTAATGAGAGTGAACAAGCAGAGGACAATTGGGAGGGTAGCTGCTAATTAACCCCTTGGTAAAGGGGCGCACGGTTTGGTAAGCTTCCCAGCATTTAAGACTGAACAGAGAAGGTGTACACTTACGTTGCTCAGGGTTTCTTGGCATTCTAAAAACACAGCTTTCCTGATCTGGTTTTCAGCCACATACCCTCTGTACAAACGTGTATGTACAGTACAAAGCACTGTAAATAGGGGTCGGTACAGATACAGCTACACGACATAAGGCAATCCATTATATTCATCTGTGTGACATGATTAACGACCATACAAACAAGTGATGTCACAATGGTCAGTGATGGGGGATTTCCCACTGGAGTATGACACGTTTTTTTCCGCTCAGATGTTGTTGTACTTCATTTTTAGGATTGACATGGTCAGGGATTGTCCTAACATTTATACTGAAACTGCAACCCTGCCCGTCTCTTTCTTTGACCAGGCTAAAAATGAAAAGGTGTTGGCCTTCTGTCCTGACATGGCCGTCTGCCAACTCTGAGTTCTATGATGCGCCTAATCTTAGCTGACAACTGAAGTTGAATCAAAGTTTGTTCAAAGAATTAAGCTTTAAAACATTTTTGGGAGGCCCTATTTGACATAACTGATTCACTTCTGAAATGTATAATAATAGATTCTTACTAAAAACTGGAAGCTTTGCTGTGTCTGAAATCACTGCACTGCTCAGTTGTTTACTGTTGCCTGTATGATCAGTTCAGTACAATACATGTCTTCATTCATCTGCTGGAAGATTTAAGGGCACGTTTTAGTGCATATATGTAGATGTTAAATTCATACAGAAATAAAATTATGGAAATGAACAAGTGCACATGTTCGATGTGCAAAGAAGGGTACTTTCAAGAAACAAAATTAGTTTGAAAAGCCAAAGACTGGGCCTCAGTAGACTTAAAGCGCTTAAGACAGAGAAGAAGGTGACTGGAGCAACCATATGGACATAGAATGAATCATTGTGGACATGGAGACTGTGCATAATGCAGGTTTAGGGGTAACATGTGTATGACCATGTATAGTCCAATGTTTTCAGTCTCCACTATTCAGGGTTCCTACAGGTTTCTACAAGTTAAATTTAAGACTTTTTTAAGACCTTTTTAAGACCATTTAAAAAAAATTAATACCCATTTCGCAGCCCTACCGGCAAAGAAAAACAAAATCTGTGAGTTTGAGTTCGATGTCGGAATCAGGAAACATGCACTTGAAAAGCTCCGAGATACCTTAGTTTCCATTCTAAGAGTGGTGTTTGGCTGCGTTGCGTTCTAATTATTGTTTCCGCCCCGTCACTTGATTAAAATTAACCGTGGTTGACAAATAAAACTTTCAAGTAATGTGGCAAGGAGAAAATTTAAGACCAAGATATCAAAATTCAAGACTTTTTCAAGACTTTTTAAGGTATTATTTCCAATTTCATAAATTCAATGCTTTTAAGACTTTTTAAGACCCTGTAGGAGCCCTGTAACAAGTCTTAAAAGGGGGCGCCCTGATAGTCTAACGGTTATGTCGCGTGACCCAAGTGCTAAGGCATAGTGGCTGTCCTGGGTTCGATTCCGACCTCGGGCGTTTACCGCATGCCCCCACTCTCTCCTGTTTCCGACTCTATCCACTGTCCTACCTAATAAAGGCATAAAAGGCCAAAAATAAAATCTTAAAAAAAACAAAACAAAAAGTCTTAAAAGCATTGAATTTATGAAATTGGAAATAATACCTTAAAAAGTCTTGAAAAAGTCTTGAATTTTGATATCTGGGTCTTAAGTTTTGTCCGTGCCACATCACTCGAATGTTTTATTTGTCAACCACGGTTATTTTCAATCATTTAGAAGCAACGCAACCCGGGAAAAAAAAATACAGTGAGTGAAAAGTTAAGATAAAAGATCAAGAGCTAGCACCACAACTGAAGAGGATAGGTCACTATTATATTCTTTGACCATAACACAAACGCAGGTCAAAACCTTTTTTTATTACCTAGCTAGGCCATTTCATGTA
>OMNN01097372.1:3884-16356 GCA_900302755.1 Chromis chromis
ACAAGAGTATTAATGATGGTTGCATTTCACTTAGGGGAGGTCAACCTCTTGTGCATGTAGCTGAGAAATTCAGGGTTCCCACTCTGTCCCTGAAATTATTTTCCAGGACATTTTCAGCCGCTACAGACACAAGTTATCACGTGGTCACACACTAATACATTCCCCATTCTCCCTCATTCTTTGGAAGTGTTCTTTACTACAGTTGTAACTTGCATTTACCCAGATTGTTTCTATGTTTCTAACTCACACATTCACATTTGATGTGCAGTCTATGGCTAACAAAATGTGCCCAGAAAATGACAAAATGAAGCCAAGATGTATCTTAATATGCCCAGGAAATTCCAAAATGAAACTGAAAAATAACAAAATGTGCCCTTTGTATGCCAATATATACCTGAAATGTTCAAAAATGTGATCAGATTATGAAAAAATACACCCAAAATATGTCTGAGGACATATTCTCACACTCACGGACCAATACTAGCGACACTTTTCAACTTACAGTTGCTATTGTTGTCTCTAGGCGCTAAGTCCTTAACGGGGTCTGAAAAGTCGCTAAATGTAGCGACAAAGTCAGTTGGAAGAAGAACTGGGTTGCAGAACTGCTCTAAACGGAAATGCGAATTTGATTGGCTGGTAGCGTCACGTGGGGCGCTGTGCCAGAAGCAGAGAAGCGCTATGCCTTAATGTTGCCCAGAAGATAAGGTGACAACAGACATGCATGCACTTTTTAACCCGTTTGCATTGGCAGGGGGAGGATAAATAATTTTCCAGGATAAGTTAACCGTTTCCAGGACATTTGACCTATTTTCCATATGTTTTCCATGACTGGAAAATTCGTCAATCATTTTCCAGCTTTTCCAGCTTTTCCAGGACGCGTGGGAACCCTGAAATTGTTAACGACACCTTTGTCTCCTGTGTTTCTCCTGTTCTGACAAGTCAAAATGTCTGCTGTGAAAACGTTCTGTTAAAATATGATCAGTTGACATATTAAAAATTGAAGCAGTGAAGAGTTTAACTAGCAGAAATTATAAGGATTTTTTTTGCTGGCTTGGACTATGGAGTGACAAATAAAAAGGAGTTTAACTGTGAGAAACAATAAACAGTGACATATTATCCATACTGGTAAAAAATCTATCAAGAACTGGAAACTAGAAAACTGCAAAATAAAGAGATCTGAAAACAAAAACAGTGATCTACAAAGATGATTGTTCTTACAAGGCAGCTCCAGTCCTGTGTGTCCTGTGGTGTTGCGGACACAAGGTGGGGAGTGTCTTCCATCAGCCATGTCAGACTCTGAACACTGAGCCTCGCCGTGAATCACAGCCAGACCCAGACGCAGCCGTTCTGCATAAGACTGAGCCCTAGAAAATACAAAGGAAG
The DNA here is from genome assembly GCA_900302755.1 of Chromis chromis. Classification (NCBI taxonomy): domain Eukaryota; kingdom Metazoa; phylum Chordata; class Actinopteri; family Pomacentridae; genus Chromis; species Chromis chromis. The sequence goes on from OMNN01097372.1 coordinate 5,268, forward strand.
TCAGAATGAAAGTGAAATGAGGCAAACACCTTTATAATTTTCCTTTAGATAGATAGATAAGCTTTATTGTCTGCCCCAAACAGTGACAGAACCTTTGACAAGGCCCCAACAATAAAATACAACACATATCACGCACACAGACGACTAAGTGAAACGTTAAAAGGAAACAGCAGCCAATATATGTACTGTTCAGTGTCTTATTTCATTTTGTTCAGGGTGGTTATTGCAGTGGGAATAAAGGATTTTTTATACATGTTTTTGCGGGCCAGTGGGACTTTGTAACGTCTGCCTGATGGAAGTAACTGGAAGGAGTGTTGCAGGGGGTGAGAGGGGCCCCCGGAAATCAGGGTGGCTTTCCTGATCACAGAGCGGTTAGTTCAGAGAAATGAGTTTGTGGTGAACCAATGATTTTAATATGGGAGAGTTTTGTTTTGTGTTTAGTGGAGAGGGAGCTGTACCAGGATGCAATATTGAATGTGAGGATGGATTCAATGAGTGAGATGTAAACCAGGGTTAAAATGCCTCTGCTGACATTAAAAGTCCTCAGTTTCCTCAGCAGGTGGAGGCGCTGTTGTGCTTTTTTTGTACACCGAGTCAGCATGATTCGCAAACGACAGGTTGGCATCGATCTCTGTTCCCAGGTATTTAAAAACTTCTACCTGCTCGACAGACTGACCCTTTAATCAGTTACATGTAATTAGAATTGTACACAATTCTAATTACATGTGTTGGTTAAGTGCATGATTTAATAGATGAGGCATAAGATGATCAAGGAAAGGGGAGAATAATCAAAGATAAAAATGCATGTGTTTACCTTTTAGCTGCAGCAGGGGACTTTGCAACAATGATGGCATTTCTGTAATCAGGAATCTGACAGGATGAAAGAAACCAAATGTCAGTGTTTCAATCAAACTGACTGGTTTAATTTACACGGGGGAATCAACACCTGCACTTAAATACACACAGGAGACATTCAAATGGGATTATCACCTCTTCTTGGATGTACTGAATCAAGAATGGGGAGGCACGCAAGTTATCCACAGGGAAGCTGAAGAAGCCCTGGATCTCCTTCTGATGCAAGTCCATGGTGATGATGTGTGTTAATCCTTTAAAGGAATTAGTAAGGTTAAAATCAAACTCGAATAAAGAGACTGGAACAAATCACAGCTTAAGATTTGTCGTCTTCACCTGCTTTGGCCAACATTGAAGCTAACAACTTGCACACTATCGAGCCCCTCTTTCTCATCTTGCACTGCTTGCTGTACGGGAAGTAAGGGATGACGCCGATGATGTTCTTCGCACAAGACGTCTTGAGGGCGTAAGCCATGACCAGCAGCTCCATAATGGCCGTGTTGACATCTCTGGTTTAAGCAAAAACATAGAGAAAAGAGTAAATGACAATGGCAATCTATGGTAAAGCCTGTTGTTTAAGATAATTCATGGTGTTTCTTTGAGCTCTGAAACAACATCCCGAGCCACCCGGTCAACTGTTCAGGGCGAGTGCAGGATTCCTAAATGCAGAACAGCTTTGACAGCTCAGCGTTCTCATGTGTGGCCATCAAACAGTGGAACATGTTACCAACAGAGCTGATTACATGTACAAACTATCACATTTTTTCCACGTAAGGCCAAACAATGGCTTCTTTTAAATCAAAGCTGCTCCCACAATGTAATATAATTGAGTGCATGTGAGAGTGTATTTGCTGAGGAGTGTTTATGGATGAATGAATTTTATGCTGTTGGGGGAATTTTATTAATTAATGTAATGTTTTTTTTACTAGTTTGCATCTATGTTTGTTAACATCAGCTTGCCCAGGGACTACAGGTGGAAATTAGCACTAGTGCTCCAACCTGGTACAATGCGTCTCTCCTTTCTGAGGTTAATGTATATTGTACACTGCCCCTGTTCAAATAAATAAATACATTAAATGAAATGAAGAATTTAAGTGAACAATGTGAATATGGCACACTCACCTTGGTATGGTCTGGATAATGAAAATAGTTTGTCCACGAACAGACTCTTTTACATCCACTCTGGTCTCTATGCAGAGGAAAAATGAAGGCATGATCAGTTATCTAGAAAAGCTTAATGTCAATAACACTTAATGCACACTTAGAAAATGTTTAAGCTCAGTCTTTCTACTAGGAATTGTACATATGCACAGCTAACATTTCGTATTCCATAAAATATAGTACTGACAACACATTCTGCACGAGCCAAATATTACCATAGATTATGCAGTGTCTGCACATCCTCAACTCGCGACCTGATAAGTTGGTTTTTAAGTGAACAAGGTGCCATTGGGGATGTATTAATTTCCGCAACAGTCAGCAATTATACACATCCACGCTGTGCTCAAATATTTAATAGTCATCATGTGGTAAAAGCCTCTAAAGGGGTTTAATGTGAGTAATAGGGAAGCTGCAATTGGATGCACTGGATTTGTAGTGATACAGGGACTAAACATATTTAGCAGATCAGCTTTTTGTACAAAAATTAAAGCTTTTTCTACGGTGGCCCAGAAGGGTCAACGCAACTGCAAAAGCCACAACACAAATGCAAACTCCACAACGGAAATGCGAAGCGGTCGGAAGAACAGGCTTTGTTTCCGGGGGACAATATTTTCTGACGGACTATTTTGATAACGGAAGAGTTTAATGAGACGTAAGTAAAACGCTGCTGCTGGATGATTGTGATTAATGTTGTTGTGTGTTTTCATTAATCAGCAATGTCACAATCTTTACTTACGTCTCATTAAACTCTCCCGTAATCAAAATAGTCCGTCAGAAAATATTGTCCCCCTGAAACAAAGCCTGTTCTTCCGACCGCTGCACACTTCCGTTGTGGCTTTTACATTTGCGTTGTGGCCTTTGCGGTTGCGTTGATCCTTCTGGGCCACCGTATTTTTCGATCCGTTACCCACATTTAGTCATGAAGGAGCACTGATTCAGCACTGGCATTAAATCAGTACTCTGTGTGTACAGGATACTCTGACCTGAGGTATTCAAATTGTGGAGAAAGAGTAAAATCTATGCATTTATGGAGAATATGTCCACTGACTCAGTTTCTGGGGGGGAAATCATCTCAGCACATCACACAAAGGCTTCTTGTGTGCAGCACAAATGGTCTTTACATTCCACATTGTTGGGTGCACAAACCTTACATTCGCTGAACACTAAATGCTCATCAGACAAATCTTAAAGTGAGAGTTAGCCAGAGAGATGGCTGAAATGTGAATTTAGAGTTACATTTCTCACCTCTGTTAGATTCTTGAAAGACCACAGACTTCCCCAGTTCAACTCCAAGGCGCCTGTGAACACAAGAGCACAACACTGCAGTCACAATACCCGAAACCAGTTGTGAAATCTAAGGATCATCTGCCAGCTCATACACAAATCAACACGAGGCAGCCTTCATTCGTTCATTCATGACCAGACAGACTCACACAGTCACTCAAAAACAGCTGTAAGAAATGAATAATATGCCCCACGTTGCATAATATCAATTATCATGATTGGCCAATTATTGGAAAAAGCTGCATGTGATTGTTCCCTATGTGGAGGCTTTAACAACCACAGTCATATGCTACTCACAAGCTAACACACCTTACTGCTTGGTTCTACGTCTGAGAAAACTACTCTGTTAAAAATTAACTCAAAGTCAGTTTTAATAGCAATGACTTAAAACACGACTTACTCCGTTATCTTCTTGGCCAGTTCTGTACATGCTGCGGAAGAGTTGGCGGAAAAGACTCGGTAACCGCTTTTAGCCACATTCATTCTAGTACCTTTAGGGTTTTATTTCACAGATACTTGTCGGTATCGGCGCCGTGTGTCAACCGGCCGACACGTTTGTTTCGATTTTCTTCTTGTGACGCTGTCGTTAGCTAGCTAGCTAACCGCACATTAGCCTGCCGGAGAAGCGAATTCACACGAAATTACCAGTCAGAGTGCGACGCAAACTTAGCTAGAACATACCGACAAATTAAGTATTGATTACTTGTCGTGTGGCAAATAAACTGTGCGATTCTGGGCGGGCAAACGGCGGACACCTGCCTGTCAGGTAGCACTGTAGCCTAACAACTGCTCACAGTGACAACTACGGGAGCTCCCCTGGGTCAAACTTAGCGGCTGCGCTTATGTATTGATCCTGGTTTGGAAATCTCAATTATTCAGGGGTAGAAGCAGTATTTAAATGTGTTACCAATTTAAAAGTAACTATAATATAAAAAATATTTATATAAAATACAAAAATCAACATGAAGTAGCCAAACACTTCATGCAGTGTCCCATTTCTAAATACTATAGGCTATTGCAAGTATAATATGGATGCAATATTGAGAATATGTATCCCTTTAATACAACCAATGGTAGATTAACTGATTTTAATCATTTTTATATATTGCTGATTATATTTTGTGTTAATATTTTGTAAATCTAAGGCTTTAAAATATTTGTATTGGAGTAAAAAGTACAATATTTGCCTCTGAAATGCAACTTTTCCCCGAAAATGCGTTCCAGACATGATGTAGAAATGTGTTTATACCCTGTTAATCTGTCAGTTTGGATAACAGGATCATGGATTAGACAGCCATCATATTGTCATGGATTAATCCCATTATTGTCAGTGTTTGGATGAGATAAAATCAGGCAGATAACCTGATTAAACCAAAAGCCTATTGTAGCCTGCATGTTTTTTGGGTTTCTTTTTGCCCTCAGTTTTTTTAGCAATAGGCAATTAATGATTTAATTTTTCTACAAGAAATTTACATAAATTGACCCAGATTTCATTCATCTCAAAATAGTGTCTAGATTGACCTGAGGAGCAGTATTACTCCCACTGCCCACTAGATGTCATTGGTCTTTAGCCCTGTATCCACTGCAGAGTTGGATGTAGAATACTGACACCATGAGATATCTGTGTTTTTCCCCCCCAGGAGATGAGGTTAAAGGTAAAGACACTCAAAGGCTACTTTATCAGATACACCTGGGAAATCTCCAACACAACAGCTGTGTCATAATTCTACTTTTGCAGGTGGTGGTGTACTGGACTGTATTACATTTACAGGTAAATTTTGCCTCCCTCATGCATATTAATGGGGTGAACCACCATCACCCACTATGACTTCAGTAATAAACATAAGGTAGTATTGTCCCATTTTTGATAAGGTCACCAAAAACTGAAAATCTAGATGCTTCATAAAAGTAGAATCTATGACAGACCTATTGTACTGGATTGCATTAGATTTCACAGCTAATAAAGGGCCCGCTGATTGTTTGTTGCATAACCTGAAATTCTGAAATTGCCTGGTTGGGTGTAGACACCACAAAGCATTTAGAGAATATCTGCAGAAGCCAATCCAGTAAAAAAAAAAAAAAGTAACATGCTTTGAAATGCAATCAAAAACAAGCCTCACTGATCGACTGATGCACAACAACCTGGACCAATTGAACTGGTTTGATGACCATAAGAATGTGTTATAATGGACACCGATCTCATTGTATTTTTCTAGCAGGGGCGTGTCTGAGATGGTCTTATTCACCTTTAACCATATTACAATAATATATTATTTAAAATGCGATTAGCTGGTATGATACAACTCAAAGGAAAAGTTGCCTATTTTCAAAGGTTATTTTGCAAGGACAATTGAAACTCTGTAATTTGGGAACTATGAGATGTGGCCACCGTAAGCCTTTTTTTTATTACACGTCATGGTGCAGCTTGACTGGTAATGACAAACTATCGAGGACTCTGTTAATGTTTAACATGAGCTCGTACATTGTACCTCGCCTCAGTCTTAACTTTTCTTATATGCCTTTTCACTCCTTCTTTGTTTGCTCTCCTTTGACAGTTTACTCCCAGATATCCAGTACTCTCAGCCCATTATGAAGCTGGATTAAGAACATACATAAGTTTTTGAAGCTGTGACAGCAGGAGTAAGATATGCCTTCCCACTGATAACGCCTGCTGGAAAATGTATGTGTAGTGAAACATGTGTGGGCCTCTTGAGGGTGTGTACGTATAATGGGATGAGTAAAGTAATATGAAATGGACTGATATCATCGGTATCTCATTAGAAGCACGGAACAAATCAAACTGAATAGACGTCAGCCCTCTTTCTGATGTACATCATGCTGTTTAATTCTCAGTCAGCAAAGTGTTTTTACATTTACAGGGCTTTGTGAGAAATTCAGTAATATTGCAAGTTAATCTTAGTATGCAATGGTAACTCTGGAGGAAAAGGTCAGTGTGCTCCTTTGTCTTATTCTAACACCATAATATTACATTGCCTCCACGCTCACACATTGCATGCATGACATATCGAGCTGTCTTATTAAGGATTTGTTTCAGATCTCATCATGTTTTCATCAAACACCACCTACAAAGGTGAGGTGGGTAGAGGGAGGAAGAGGGAGAGAGGGAGGGAGAGTGTAAAAGCAGAGAGTACAGAGGCTCCTCCTCATTCGCTGCGTACGTTTTCTTGTGTTTTTTCCGCCTGTTCTTCACTCACACTCTCGCTCAGCAGAGACTCAGAAGGTAGAGAGCAGAGATTCTCACTGGGGAAAGGTGGAGGAGGGAATTGCTTCCTCTCGCACCAAAAAAGAGACACAAATAAGCAAAAGAAACAAACCAAAAAATAAGGTAGAAATTGTGTTTATTTTGGGGGAGGGGTACTCTCATCATCAGCCCTGCCTTCTGCATGTGCTCAGCTCGCTACACACTGTGTTTCCAGATGGAGAGGATGCAGGGAGAGGGAGAGGTGGACCACCTGGAGCGACCAAGCCCACTGACTGACAAGGAGAGGGTGATGATCCAGGACTCCTGGGCTAAAGTCTACCAGAACTGTGACGATGTCGGGGTGGCCATACTCGTCAGGTAATTCTTTCTGTACTTTACTCTCTTGTCTTGTGTTTGGATTTGTGAACGCAGCTTGAGCATCTTGAGTCAGGAGGATATTTAGCTGATTCAAACAAGAAAATAATAGCAGAGAGGTGACACAGTGACAGATGCTGTCTATAATTAGACGAGAGAAGGTGTTATAATTGAGCTATTTTGATATTTATCACTATTGTGGTTGTGCACCCATTTGCACATATCTTGTTTTTATTTTTTTTTCTACTGAGTTTCTTATAATAGACATTGCTTAAGATAACATAAACTTTATCGATCCCTCACTGGGGATGTATGCATAAAGCATTAAGACTATGCAATAAGACTTTTTAAATCAAATTTCCCCTCATCTCTGCAACTTTAATTAGTTCACTGCTTATAAGAGCAAATTAGCCTTTTGCATAATTTTACCTCAGTGATTCCAATAAACCTGCTGGAGCCACAAAACTACTAATGCAACCTGTTTTCCCCCCAATAACCTGCAAAATATCCTTGTAAATCAAATCCAGACTGCAATTTCCTCTTACAGAATGCAGCAGAAGCTAAACTTCAATGATCTTGTTGACTTTACAAGTTTACAGTCCGTCCAAAGGAACGCAGCAGGTCGTTGTTTTTTTTGTTTTTTTTTACAGACGATGTAATATTCTCACCTCTCCCCATCGTATTCATAAAATCGCAGAGGCGAATGATAAACATACAATCCATCAGTCAGACATCTTTGGCTCTCAAAGGGCTCCCTCCCTTACACAGCAGGTTATGTTTTGGATGTCTGTTTAGAGGGCCAGGCAACCTACAGCGGCATGATTCCATCACAGGCAGCGAGACCTTTGAAAACAAGGCGTGACAGCATCTTTTAAAATGATATCTATATAGGTATTTCACATTATTAGCAAATATTCCTCATCAGTCACTGTATCTAATTATGGCGATCCTGCAGACCTCTTTGATGATTCCTCCACTTGTTATAAGTCACTTTAAGTGCTTTGATATTTGCACTGGAGTCCAAGAAAAGAAATCGTTCCAAAAAAAATCACCATCAGCAGGGATTTGGCAAATATGTGAAGGCTTTGATTGTCTCTCACGTGTGACGAGATTCCCTGCAAGACACAGCACGCCTTTTATAATCCATTCTGATTGCAGGAGGTGAAAGTTGAGAAGGAGGCTAGCATTAGATTTGTACACTCATCATTGCTAAAGTGATGTATTTCTTCACAGATTACTGAATATAAGAATGTAGCTGGAGCACCTTCACGAGAAAATCAATAAATCCTCATCTTTCCTATTAAAGTTGCTAAAATTGCATCATTCTAACTCAATTTCCGCCTTATTTTTCTACTTACATTCCATCACGAAGACCCTAAGACCTTTAGGAATTTGAGGAATGAGGATTGATCGATAAGCGTGACCCTTGGAAATTTTTCTTTTGCTTGTAAGAATAGATCCTGTCACTCTGTTAAACCATAAATGCTACCGCTAATCCTTGAAAAATAACTGTCTTTGGGGTAACAGATAAGATCCAAAGTAGCAAATTATGGCGCTCCATCTCTGAAATTAGAAACTTTCCCTCCATCCAGCTCTTCGGTTATTCTTGAAATCAGATAAGGAAGGATTAAGAGTCCAATGACCACATAAAATACTAATGAGGCTATTTATATGCAACCACAGGTCATGCAATTACAAGAAAGAAAGATTAAACACCACGGTTCCTCATTAGTTTGCAGTGAAACTAGGAATCTTTTTTTGCTCCGGCAGCCCCTCCGCCCAGAGCTGAACAACTATAAGACACCACTTTCTAACCTCCTCTCTTTTCAGACATTTAAATTCACAAGTAAAACTCTTAATATCTAGCCAAAAATATTTGCTTCCTTTTTTTGTTGTTGCGGAAACAGGGGGAGCTGGGACATCTTGATTTGATAGCCAGCAACCAGATGCATTGGATCTCTTCCCAGACTGTGGGAGGGGGTGAATTTTTAGGCTCCTCTTTGTTAATTCGCTACGATACCTCTGGAGGTCAAGCAGGGATAAAATCAAAAGAAAACATTTTTGAACTGACAATTCATCCTCGGAGAGATCGCGGTGTGAGTCAGGATGTGCAAGGAGATATCGGAAATCTAGATCGGGAACTCGTATTAAATGAGAAAAATGTAATATTTATGCCAACAGAAGCATGAAACATTAGCTGTCTTTGCTGTAATTGTAATTGCGTCGTCAATCACAAAGTAAAAAGGAAGTCATCAGGTGTGCTCGGGCTAGTAAGCAGTGACATTTCATTTTTCATCTTACCCTCTCTAATTAGCACATTTCACCTTTTGTTGGAAATTGTGAAGCATTACGGGGCCTTTTTTTTAAGTCATGACAGGAAGCACAGTGACACACCTGAGCAAACAGGTTCACAAGGAGTGGTGGGAGAAGATATATCCAGAGGCCAGATCCCTGATTGATGGGTTTTCAGCCTGGGGAGTGAATAAAACAACAAAGAGTTAATAACATGCACAGGTATAATGCACTTAATTACCAATAATGCTTCCTAAAAACCCTAATTTATGGAGTTAGCTATCAAACTGACTTTACAGGGAAGAATTAATTATATACATCCGATATTTAACTTACAAAGAATGCCAAGTGGGAACAGATATTATGCAACTAATACACTGGAAAGTGCAGGAAAAAAAAAACATGGAGTAAACATTTATCAAAGCCAGAGTTCAAACAGTTATGAAACAGGATTTCTCCAAACACTCAGAGTCAGATCAAGCTTCAAGAGATTTTATCTGATGCTGCAAAATTTAGTGCATCTCTCCAGTGAAACATGTTTATTGATTAAGTAAATAGATGGAAAACGCGGCTTTATCCTTGAACTGCTGGACTGTATTATATATAGTGTAGCTAAACATAACTTAAATAACTTTTTTTTTTTACTGACTTTGCATGATGGTTTCTCTGCAGCAGGATGTTTACCTTTACTGTCTGAAATTCTTTTCAAATATATGGAGTCCATATCGCACAGTAGCAGTTTAAAGCAAACAGCAAAAGGGAAAACTTGCAGCTCTGTCATGTGAGTGCTACTGTTTACTTATGGTATCTTGCCAGCTTGAGAAATGAACGTGGGTTTTGCAGGATCAAGCCGGAGCAGGCTGAAGGCCGATGAGAACAGCCTAGCTCCGTCAGCTGCACATATCTCTCATTGAACTCTCTTCCTTCGCAGGCTGTTTGTGAACTTCCCCTCATCCAAGCAGTACTTCAGCCAGTTCAAACACATCGAGGACCCGGAGGAGCTGGAGAAGAGCTCCCAGCTGAGGAAACACGCTCGCAGAGTCATGAATGCCATCAATACGCTGGTGGAGAGCCTTGACAACTCAGAAAAGGTGGCCTCAGTGCTGAAGCTGGTGGGGAAGGCCCACGCACTCCGTCACAAGGTGGAGCCTGTGTACTTCAAGGTAAAGTGTGTGTGAAAACAAAACGAAGTGAGACAAGATTTGAATGATTGGGATGCTTGTGATATAATTGTAGATCGCACATAAAGAGGGGTATGAATGGGAAATGTTATCAAAAGTGGCCTTAAGGGACTAGAGGACATAATAGTCTCCAAGAGACTAACAAGAAAAATGAAAAGCATAAGCTCCGTCCCAAATTTGTAATCCATACTGATTCAATATAGCATGACACATAACCACCAGAGTATACAGTTTAAGCAGTTATACAAAGGACACAATATGTTCAGCTGTTTTAATAATAATCTAACCTTTATTGATCCCCTTGGGGAAATTCCTTCTCTGCATTGACCCATCCTATTCAAAGTTAACCTTAACTATACATACTAGGAGCAGTGGGCTGCCGCGGAGCAGCGCCCGGGGAGCAGTCAGGGGTTAAGGGCCTTGCTCAAGGGCCTACAGTGGTGGTGACTGGGACAAGCGGTCGCTCTCACTTTCCCACCTCAACCTCTTGCCAGTCTGGAGGCTTGAACCGGCGACCCATAGGTTACAAGTTCGCTTCACAAACCACTAGGACACCACTGCCCAAGCTAGCCTCTGTCAAAATGAGACTTACCGAATCACATACTTTGGTTTCTTATTGTAGACTTAATGTTACTTATTATCTGACGTACATAGACTAATACAGTTAACAGTTTGGTCACTAGGGTTTAAAATAGTCCAGGAGAGATGCTGCTTTGTATTTGTGGGGGAAAGTTTGTGCATA
>OMNN01097372.1:16376-26440 GCA_900302755.1 Chromis chromis
GGGGAAAGATTGTGCATAGTTTATATAGGATTTCATCATCTTATCCATCTATGAAGATAATTTATCTAACTGCATCAACGTACGGTACAATAAAACGTGTTATAAGTTACACATAGTTATATTTTCGTAGTTACTTTATTGATTACAGAGGTCATTGCTCTATAATGCATCCATATGCACTATAATGTCCCTGCTGCTAACATCCTGCTGACAAATGGAAAAATCTCCCTCACAGATACACTTGATATGACAAGAAATGCTTAGGACTTTAGTAAATGGAACTGAAAAAGAACTACACAGTATCATTTACTGTAGGATCCTGACTGATTCTGTCTCCATCATTACAGAGAATCTATGAGTCTAACTAATTAAAGAAATGGCTGCTGTTTTTCGATGTGCTGCAGGTATCTATTAAACTCAGAGGAAAGACTCCTACAAGCAGCTGGAAGCTTCAGAGCAAAACCCAGGACATGAGTTTTGTCGTTTGTCAGAGGTCTTTGTGCATCTTCTTCAACTAAAAGCACAAACTTTACCTGTCGTGCTGCTGTGTGATGCCAGTCGGCTGAGCACCCATCCATGCAATACCCAGGCATAGCTATTGCATCATCTCATGTTGTTTTCACTTGCACTGGGACACTGTAGTTGCACTTATGGAAACTTGGGCATCGGAGTTTCAGTGAATGAACTTGGCCGGCTACCTGTCAAAGTGAAAGCAACACGAGATGATGCAATACTAAGGCATAGCTGTTGCTTCATCTCGTGTTGCTTTCACTTACTCTGGGAAAGTAGAGTTGCACTCACTGAAACTTGGAACAGTGGAGTTTCAGTGAATGAAACTCCAAGGCCCTGTCAAATTTGGCTTGGTCACCCCTGTGGCCAGAGAGATTTCAGTGGCTGTGGCCCCCCTCGGCCCCTCTTGGAGGATATCTGTGGGGTTTTGATCCTCAAACATAACAAGTAATCTGAAGTCTTCACCTTGAGCTGTGGAGGCTGGTAATGGGCCCACTTTGTGACATTTTATATAAATAGAGGACTTATTGATTGATCGTTTGCAGCACTGAAATGTATGTGTGAAGGGGGAATAAAGAAGCTGTGTTGAGAACACAGTGAAATCCCCTCTGCCTGACTGGCTTGTGATCTCATATTTTGATTAAATGAGTGCAGGAGAGCAAACAGTTTATTCACTGTCAGAAAAATTACATTTGAACATTTCTCTTGGGCTCTGTGAAAATGTGGGGATACGTTTTAGCAATTTCTGGCAAATGTAATAGACCAAACAGTTATGTAATAAGTAGATAAACTGATAAAGAAATACGATATGTCGTGTTTTACACTAGTCAGTATGAATGTTGTAGAGTAAATTAACCTTTTAATTCCTAGTGCGTCATCGGCTAGATTACCGTAAATGTCACCGTTTGTGCTATCGGAAAAAAATCCAATGGTTTCTGAAAGCTGAGGCGTTGCTCTTTACAGCCAATATAGTGTCATTACGGTAATTTCATTCGTTCATTCGTGCCCCGGATGAAACCGTAAAATTACCGTAATGACACTATATTGGCTGTAAAGTGCAACGACATTGCCGTTATGGTCATTACAGTACTTTCATTCATTCATTCGTGCCCCGAATGAAACCGTAACATTACCGTAATGACACTATATTGGCTGTAAAGTGCAACGACATTGCCATTACGGTAATTTCATTCATGCCCCCCCAGGAATCCGCTGGATGAAATTACTATAAAATTACCATAACTCTTATAATAGGCAGTAAATCGTAAATAACTGCCAGATAGTGAAAGCACTCAGGACATTTTCTTACCTTTTTGTAATCAAAATAGGAAAAAAAAAAGACCAGGTGGACATTTTGAGGCCCAGGTCTTAAAGGGTTAACTGATTATCAAAAAAGTTGCAGCCATGGAATTAGTGAAATATTACACTGGTGAATTGAATTGTGAATAAATTAGGCTTTTTTTTTTTGTAAAACTGATGAGAACACAACAGAATCATCTCCTTCCTCTTCTCTGCCCTCTTAGAGGTCCAGTGTGCGACCCCCCTGGGCTGCAGCCTGGCCCGTGCCATCGACCTGGAGAAGGACGACTACCAGCGGGTGCTCTGCAACAACGAGCTCTGTCCTTACGGCAACTGGATGCATCTTCAGTGTTTCTACGAGTGGGAGAGCTCCATCCTGGTCCAGTTCAACTGCATCGGCCGCGCGCGATCCTGGAACGAGAAGCAGTGCCGGCAGAACATGTGGACCAAGAAGGGCTACGACCTGGCCTTCAGGTTCTGCTCCTGCCGCTGTGGTCAGGGTCACCTGAAGAAAGACACCGACTGGTATCAGGTGAAACGCATGCAGGACGAGCGCAAGAAGAAGCCGTCGGAGAGGAGCACGGGCAGGACCGGGTCCAGTGGAGGGGCTGCAGGGCCTGCGGATGGGCTTTTTGACGATCCCAAGAAAAGCAAGCCACTAGGAGCAGCAGGAGGTGGAAAACTAGGTCACAGGGCCTCTAGTCAGGAGTTACCTCGTAGACAATCAGTGGACCGACAGAACTCTGCAGAGAGAGGAGCAGCAGGAGGACACCCCACAGGAGGGCCCTTTCCTCTGGGGCCTCCTCAGAAATCTCCATGTGACTCCCCAGGACAGTCCCCTCCTACCGGCTTCACGTTCTGCCCCACTGCTGCCCTCGGCCCAGGAGGGGGAGGAGCAGGTCTGCGGGGTTCCCGTCAGCTGGGAGAGTTCCTCAAATCAGCCGTCCACATGGACCCACAGAGGAAACACCTACTGGTGGGAGGAGCTCTCAGTCGGGGCGCCGGCTGCTCCCTGGGAGCTTCTGGCGGTGCGGCTGGTGGTCCTCACCTCGACCCAGGGTCTGTTCTTCCCCTGCAGCTGTCCTTCGCCCTCCCGCTTCACCACCGGCTCACCTCCGGCAGTGTGGGTGACGGCACCCACCCTCACCCGGTGCAGTTCCTGAGGAGGCTGGACCTCTCGGAGCTCCTCACCCACATCCCTCGCCATAAACTCAACACCTACCACGTCCGCATGGAAGACGATGCCCAGGCAGGCCAGGGGGAGGAGCTGCGCAGGTAGGGCTTCTGGGAAATCTAGTCTCTTATGCTTGGTTGAAAAAATGATGCTGGAATGAAATTATTTGTCAGAATGAATTTTGATCCTGATGGTAACTATTGTTCATGTCAAGACAGCACAGTCAAAAAAAACATGAGTGATTGTTGAAAATACTGTGATGCGATAAACATCAGAATGCAAAAATAATGTTCAAGTCAAACATACAGAGCGTAACTAACATTATTTAAAAAAGAGATACACTACAAACTGTACATTATTTCAAATAACACGATAAAACATGACTGGTCGTGTCTTTATTATGAGCATGGAGAATGAGAATGCACAGACTGCATGTAAACAGAGAGCAGGTGGACACATTCACACATGCATTTGGCACATTTTCATTTAAACTGCAGACTGTTGCTGTTAATAAAACTGCACAAGCTGACACTGCAACAACAAGTAAGTGTACAATTTTAGTCGCATGATAACAGGTGGTTATTAACATGCTTCCAGCCAAATATCACCTGTGACCATAAGACATTTAATAGGAACGTTTGCGTGAAAACGTGAAAGAATTGGCCTTATTTTAGGAAGACAATCCTGTTTATATACAACATAACAATATCAACACTTGCTTTCTGTGTTTGTGTGTGTGTGTGTGCATGTGTGTGATATTCCCTCTGATGATATATATCCATAAAAGCAAGATACAGATATTCACTGATCAGCCACAACATTAAAACCACCTGCCTGATGTTGTGTAGGTCTCCCTCACTAAAATCAGCTCCATCCCATCGAGGTCTAGACTGTGCAGGTATGCAGGCCTTTGAAGGTGTCCTGGTGTTTCAGACATCAAGATGTTAGCAGCAGATTCTTTAAGTATTAGAACTTATGGTGGGGCCTCCATGAATTCGACTTACCAGCACATCCCACAGATGCTTGATTGAATTGAGATCTGAGGATGTTGTAGGTCGAGTCAACACTTTGAGCTCTTTGTCATGTTCCTCAAACTGTCACTGAACATTGTTTGCAGTGTAGCAAGGAGCATTTTCCTGCTGAAAGAGGCAATCGGGGATACTGTTGCATTGAACAACACGTGGACAAAATTGTTGGTACCCTTCCATGAAAGAAAGAAAAACCCACAATGGTCACTGGAATAACTTGAAACTGACAAAAGTAATAATAAATAAAAGACATTGCTTTTGAATTGTGGTTCAACAGAATCATTTTAAAAAACAAACTAATGAAACTGGCCTGGACAAAAATGATGGTACCTTTAATTTAATATTTTGTTGCACAACCTTTTGAGGCAATCACTGCAATCAAGCGATTTCTGTAGCTCTCAATGAGACTTCTGCACCTGTCCACAGGTATTTTGGCCCACTCCTCGTTAGCAAACTGCTCCAGCTGTCTCAGGTTTGAAGGGGGCCTTCTCCAGTCTGCATGTTTCAGCTGCTTCCACAGATGTTCAATAGGGTTTAGATCAGGGCTCATAGAAGGCCACTTCAGAACAGTCCAATGTTTTGTTCTGAGCCATTCTTGGGTGTTTTTAGCTGTGTGTTGGAGGACCCATGACCTGCGACTGAGACCAAGCTCTGACACTGAGCAGCACATTTCGCTCCAGAATGCCTCGATTGCATTGTATCCTGCACAGATTCAAGACGCCAGATGCAGCAAAGCAGCCCTAGGACATAACTGAGCCTCCTCCATGTTTCACAGTAGGTACAGTGTTCTGTTCTCTGTCTGTGAACTTAGAGCTGATGTGACTTGCCAAAAAGCTCCCGTTTGGCAAATTCCAGTCTCACTTTTTTCAACAGTGGTGTCCTCCTCAGTCGTCTTCCATTAAGTCCACTTTGGCTCAAACAGCGACCTGACCTTGGAGTTCACCTCTAAGCTCTTTGGAAGTTGTTCTGGGCTCTTTGGTTACCATTCGTATTATCCGTCTCTTCAATTTATCATCATTTTTTCTCTTGCGGCCACGTCCAGGGAGGTTGGCTACAGTCCTGTGGACCTTAACCTTCTGAATAATATGTGCAACTGTAGTCACAGGGACATCAAGCTGCTTGGAGATGGTCCTGCAGCCTTTACCTTTAACATGCTTGTCAATCATTTTCTTTCTAATCTCCTGAGACAACTCTGTCCTTAGCTTTCTGTGGTCCACGTTCACTGTGGTACACAGCATGATACCAAACAGCACAGTGACTACTTTTCATCCTTTAAATAGGCAAACTGACTGATTACAAGTTTGGAGACATCTGTGATGCTAATACAGGACACACCTTCCCACCGTTTCGGACTGCTTGCTTATAGGGAATCCAAAAGCGATTTTAGATTGTTAGGTTTTCTGTTTCCTGTACTGTTCTTTCCTTATGATGATGAGCGCTATGTGATGACATGTGTTGTAAATATGCGGTATATAAATAAAATTGAATTGAATTGAATTTCATTTCATTTAGCAGATGCTTTTATCCAAAGTGACGTACATAGGTAGATAGACGGGGCAGCATTAAAGACCTTGCCTAAGGGTTCCTCACTGGATACCTGCACCCTGACCGGGATCTGAACCACCGATCTCCCATGTCAAGGTCTGGCGTGTTAGTCACTGTCCAGCTGCTGTGTAAATGATGGATGCGTAAATAATAGTTTAGTTCCATAAATACTTTCAATCTGCTCTTTAGCAAGGCATCTAGCACTGAGCTCCACAAGCATGGCTATTGAGCAAGCTATTTGAATTCCAAATGTCTTCAAGCTTCTAGATCAAGTAAAAATAGGTTATGACTACCAATTGTAGCTATATCAACTTTATTTTTTGAGAAATCAGTATTGGTAAGTTTGGTCCTGTTTATGGCTCTAAGTCTCAGCTGCTCTTTTTGTGAAGGGGAAGCTGTCAACAGTCCTAAATCTTATCTATTTATCAATGAACCACATATTTGTGTAAGACAAAGGTTCATCTTTACCTGATGAATTATACTGAGTTCCATGCCATTCCATGCTGTAGAACCAAACACTTTCTATGAGGGGGAAAAGGAGACGCCCAAAATGCTCTTCTCACTTAACACCATTAAAGTGTCAGTTTACCGAAATTACTAAAACGCATTATTTCTGACTTACCCATGGTGGTATCTAGCTATACGGAAAGTTTTAATTTTCTTTAGCCCTATTCGCACAAGACTAGTGTCAGTATCCACCAGTATTACCTGGGGACCTCTGGTAATTTGTAATAATTGTGGAGATGGTAATCTTAATTGATTGTGAATCTGCCATGTCCATAATTGCCCTCCATCCATCCAACCATTATCAATACCTGTTTAGTCCTGTGGTGGGTTGTGGGGGGCTAGAGCCATCCTTGCTGACACTGGGCAACAGGACGGGTACTTCCAGGACAGGTCACCAGTTCATCACAGGGCTAGGACAGAGACAAAAAACCATGCACACTCACCTACAGTAAATTTAGAATCACCAATTAACCTACCACGCATGTGTTTGGACTGTGGGAGGAAAATGGAGTACTTGGAGAAAACCCATACAGAGAACATGCAAGCTACAGAAAGGCCCTGCATGCAGGTTTGAACACAGATCCTTCTAGAGCTAACCACTGAACCAGCATGCTACTTGTAAAGTAAAAATCCCACTGCAAATGATGTCCTGTGGTAATCCTGGTCTACTAATAACAGGACTTTTGTCTTGTTTTTGCAATATGTCTGGGATTGGTTCCACCTTGCCATGTACTGCAATGTAGCTGAAAGGAACTGAAGTTAAACTCAGACTTAAACCAAGGGTGTGTGTGTTTGATTTTTGTTTCTTTTTAAAGTTGAATTAATGAGCATCAAAATGCATCCTTTCTCAATTCAATGCACTCTGAGGTTTAGCTGCTACAGCGTTACGTAGTCTGGTATGACCAGAAGCTTGATGTGCTAACTACCGTTAGCAAACCTTCAACAGATATATTGTAACTGATGTCACTGAGTTTGCCACCTATTTGACTCCCCTCTACTTGTGCTACTATAACGCTGCATTTAGGTATGTTGCAGCCTTTTAATGAATCAAAACTGAAACTAGATGGAAACACAGCTTACCTGCAGAAGTAATAATGGTTTCCTGTTTATGGTCTAGTTTTCTCACTGTCAGACAGGTCTCCTAAAACTGGTGTCTTTAAGTGATTGACACAAAGACAACTTACTGATACATACTGATAAACCCTTTGTTTTATAGCTCTGTAGAAACAAGGCTAAAGCTACTCCAGATGATTCACAAACAAAATTGTCAACAACTGAGTAACTGAAATGATTTTTTACTGATGAAACAGTCCTCATGAGAAATGCTGACAGCTACAGTTAATCCCCCAAATGATTGTAGTATTGTTTTTTTCTTCGTCAGACATTGAGTTCAATATGATAAGTTTGAACTACTTCTATTGATGTTCTTACATTTAACATGTGTGATGATCTCCAGGTCTTTGAGGTTGGAATGCTTCCTTGCCATCAGTCTGGTCTTCAGTTCCCTCCACAGATTCCCGATGAGATTCAGGTCTCATCCAACGTGTTCATATTGTTTCCTGTTAGTAATTTCTTGTTTCAGATCATGCTCTTACTGGAAGGTCCAGTGCTGCCCAAGTTTTTTTTCTGCAAATTGTCTGATATTTTCCTCCAGAATCCTAATGTCATCCTCTTTCCTCATGCTGCTGTTTACTTCACAGGGCTGAAAAACACCTCCAAAGGATTGCAGTCCCACCACAATGTTTGACCATGGGGAGGGTGTTCCCGGGGTTGAAAGATTTTTCTTTCTTTCACTAAATGAAAGACATAGATTTTTGGTTTATTCCTTTGTTTTTTGGGCACCTAAAACCAAACTGTGGTAGGTCACTCTCAGGTTGTCTATAAACTCAGAAAGGGCCAATGGTTTAAAAGGGAGAGACTCACATTTTCTACTAACATGCACTAACATGTCAGCTGGACTGCCGGCAAAACAGAGAAATGAAAAGCTTAGATCACAACACACAAGAGGCACTGTGACTTCATTCTCTGCTAAGGACACCATTATTCTATCTTTACCTAGAATGTAGCTGCTTTCTGCAATATTAATGTTCAAATTCTTGCAAGTAGAACTTTTAAGGCTCAAGAAAACACAATATTGATCTAAAATTGGCATCAAGCCACTTTCACACACGCATGACACTCAGGTGAGCGACTTAAAGTGACTCCTGCCAGCAAAGGTCTTAAGATTCCTAA
The DNA here is from genome assembly GCA_900302755.1 of Chromis chromis. Taxonomy (NCBI): domain Eukaryota; kingdom Metazoa; phylum Chordata; class Actinopteri; family Pomacentridae; genus Chromis; species Chromis chromis. The sequence goes on from OMNN01097372.1 coordinate 24,672, forward strand.
ATGAGGTCATCCAGCTTCTTATGTCCCTCCCGCATTCTCACTGGACGATGTAAACAAGGTTAAGGCAGTTGAGGCGGTCACTTGGGAAATGACATGAAGTCCCAGACAGTGCCCCAGTCTGGCTGATTCACTTTAGAGATGTCCATGTCCTACATGTCATGTTTCTAGTGTCAGTCCTGTTTACGCTGTTTCAAAAGCTGTCCCTGCATTATGGCTTCATGCTGTAAGGGGAATAATATGTCTTTGCTTTCCAAAGCAACTGCCACTATAAAAGATCTTTTGTTCTGTTTTTGTCCTTAAAATACCTGGTAACACACAACACGGCATATGTGGGCTTAGGTAATGTGATAGGAGGCTTGTGTTTGCTTTGAGAATGCGTATCAGATACCAATAGGGACTGCTTTAGACACTGTAGGCTGATCTCTCTGAGCCATCAATCAAAACGAGCCCTCAAGATATTTTTTCTACCTACATACTTCAGATGTAAATGTTCCCCAAACAACACTAGTTAAATAGCATGTCTGCACAGGTGTACATAAGACACTGAATGACATAAAGCGTGGTCATCTGGGACCTTGACTTAGGTGGTTTTAAGTGCACTCTTGAGCAAATCCCCTTTGTTACTGCTTCAGATACTAAAGGTTGTTTTTACAGTAGGTCTGAGACTGTTGACAACACAAGGGCTGTTGTCTTTCATCGTCACTCACCTGTCTGACAATGATACGCTCTCCCTCCATCAGCCTGTCACTTCCAAGCTCATCTAATGGTACATCAAAGCACCTTTACTTAATCACCAAAGCTGCAGCGAGGGACCACAACAAAAGCAAGAAACAGTGGGGAAACCCCCCAACCTCTGACCTTTTCCCTTATGAGATTCCCTATGAGGAATTAAAGCTCTCAGATGTGGCACACACGAATCCCTTATTCCAATCCCCACCCCCAAGCCCCTGCCCCATGAGCTTTGCTTGCATTTAACTGTAGCCAGCCCTATGATGGGAGCTGTTGCAGGAAGCAAGGTGGGGTCATTCATGGCAACTGGATCATATCTGAGAGAGAACAAGTGAATCCTCTGGAGACCTCAAAATGCCGATTTCAGAGAGAAGTGGGAGGCATTAAGTCCAAGTCCAATTTCCTTGTCTGTCTTGGTGCCTCAGTTTCCCAGACGGTTTGGTCATATGGGAAAAACAGTCAGGTCATGCGTTGTGGGGAAGCATCAAGGTAACCAGCCAGGGAGGTTACTATGTAATATATCACAGGCTGACTATAGTAAAAACAGAGACAGGAAGACATGTCAAAAAAGACAGGCCTTGATGTCATACATCTGCACAGCATTAAGGTAAGAGCATTTAGACAGGTGTCTGAAGCTGGTGCATAAAGTTCAGACTGGAAAAGTAGACACTAACTGGATTACAATGTCGCAATTTGTGTAGCAGCAACAGTTTGTTGCATTATATGAGACTCCAAATCAATTGAAACATGTGGTGGAAAGTACATTTACTCAAGTACCACTGAAGGGTGAATGTACAATTTTGAGATAGTTGTACTTAAAAGTTTCCATTTTATGCAACATTTACACAACATTTGTATGACAGATTTGCTTTACGGACTAAATGGTCAACAAATACTCGATCTATGAAATATGACTGCATTACATTTTATAGATTAAACTACCCAATAATACATACATCAGTCATTAGTTCCATCTCACCCAACTACATTACAGTGCTGCTTACACATTCTTGAAAGACTAAATATCAATCCAATAATTT